>VZRH01005339.1:2094049-2178594 GCA_013397555.1 Urocynchramus pylzowi | reverse complement strand
CCAAAAAACACGGGTATCCTCAAAAAAAAAATTTTTTTTTTTTTTTTTTTTAGTCTGGAAGAGTTCCCTGCCTTACTTCCTAGATCCTTTGCATTTGCACAACTTGCCATAACTTTGATGATTTAAAACTAAAATCAGACTAAGGAAAAGTGATCTTTTTTTTGTGGATATATGGCAGGCAGCCCCTCTGTGAAAGCTGGATTCCATACTGCTCTAGGGGCAATACTTAGGTGAAGAAAATGCCACAGAATAAATCTAAAAATGCTACAGCTTCATGAAAATAATTTCCAACAATATTTTCATTTCCAAAGAGCTCTCTAATCAGAGAACATTAGAAAGATAAAAGAATCTGATCATCAAGAAAGATAAACATCCTCATGTGAAATAAATGCTAAGAAACATAAAATAACAATTGTTACATTGTTTATTTATTTATTTATTCCTGCCTTTATCTGAGTTTCTTACATTTACTAATGAAATTAATATTAGGACAGGCATTATCCCTCAGCATGCTTCCTGAAATCTTGGCCACAATAGGGTTGATCCTAATGTCTGTTTACCTTCCATTTTGCACATCATCTACAACAAAACCTGAGACTGGGCCTTTGCATGTTACCAGAAAACAAACAATAACAGATGTAATAGAAAGGAGCAAAAAAAGGCTGAGAAAAAGATGGGGAAAAGAGAGAAAAGAAGTGACAGCAAGAAGAAAGAAATTTTTGTCATTCACCCTTTTATTCCTTAATTATTCTTCACAGTATGGCCATTGATTCATGTTTGAAGTGATACATTTCCCCTGACCTCCTCCCCAGACAAAGCATCTGGCTAATCTAGAGAATGTACTGCAGATCATCTTCCATGGACACACACCAAGACAGGATATATAAATAAATTATTACAGGATATATAAATAAATATATAAATTTATAGAAATAAAGACAATCTTTCTAGGTTCCTGGTATGAAAATGACTGGTTAGCAGTAAAGCTCCTATCATCAGATATTCATTAAGCTGAGGTGACATATTTGCCTAGTTTGGAAAAGACTGATTGTCACCTCCAAAATATCTGGCCCTGTCTGTGGTAATACAACTAGCACTGCAGAGACCAGAACCTGACAAACATGCAAACAGGAGTCACTCTTTTACTGCAAGAGATGGGTTACTCATAAATATGGACATGCCATAAAAACAGAGAGAATGAAAAACCACTTAGTAGTGCCCTGTGCTGCTCTTGACCTGTGTACAGACAAATGCAGCCTTTGTGAAACATATAGCAGTAGTTAAAATCAAATAGAAAAAGACAAATATGGAAAGAACAGAACGGAAAAAGCAGCTTTGGCAAGCTTAAAGCACAAGAGTTGTCATTTAACTAATATTTTGGGTTATCAATTTTAGAGAAAGTTACGAGAATTACTGCTACTTCACTGTAACCTAAGCAACATGTAGCAGTTGTAGAATAACATTTATCTGTTTTGCCCCTTGCCTGCCTCTTATTTCTTCATCCCCAACACCATTCAGATTTTCTCATTCTTTACTGGCATGTCTTGTCATCACTGGCAAAATACCCACTTGGAAACATGGCAAGGTTTGGAACAGGGGTGACACAAATGTTCTGTTTGTCAGGCAGCTTTTGTTCCAAATGCTAAACAAATATTATTCAGCTGCAATTTGAGCATTGAATATTTCTCACAGGCTGCATGTCAGTGAATGAATGGGGAGAAAAACTGGGAAAGCCACAAGCTTTGAAATATGAAATACTGCAATATTTAAATGGCCTCTCAAATTTTTCACCTGCAAGGGTTCTGAAATACGCTAAGTAAATACTAAAAGGTGAGAATATACTGTAGCACAGGTTAGCTACATCCAAGCAACACTTCTTTATGATAAGACTTCCCTTTTCCCTGCTAAGAGACTCCATTCTCTTTAAAACATCAACAAGAAGAACCAACTGGGAATTCCCTAAGGTCAGCTCTGAGGAAACATAAACCTCTAATTCAATAACTCCGCTACTGCGCTGAAAAAGGCCTTATTATTGCAACATCCATATGGAGTCAATTGGACATTAATGACTAATCAATCCCTCCCCTTTCTATTCTACTTATAGTGTCACAAGCCATGTTTAGATTAGCCCATTTCCTGCTTAGGATCGCTCAAGATGTCTTTTGTTCTTTCAGGGCTGGCCTGATGGAGGCAGCTTAAACAAACACACGACCCAAGTGGTGCAGGAGTTATAAACTGCCATATGTGAATGAACAAAGGGGCCATACTAAAGCCTTTTGTGGTATTTGTTAATGTTTTTCATCTGAGTTTAAAAAGACCTAATGACTTTGTGGTGAGCTGATGCATGTGGCTCGTGGCTTTGCAAAATGAAGGAAATTCTAGCCAGCTATATATCAGCATATATTTTCCAGAGTGCCTTGTTTTCAGTTTTGGTGGCAGCGAGTTTACTTTTTTTAGTACATTTGTTTTACATATGCAAGCAAAATACTTAATCTCAATTAAAACACAGCACCAGTTTTCACAGCCATACTCACAACCTGCATATACATCTTTCCCCATTTGAAAGTCTAAAGCTAAAATTAAGAGTGGAATATCTGCTGCGTGTGAAATCAAAGCAACTGTTCTCAGCTCCACCAGCTCACTCACCAGTGTTTAAAGCTGAATTGTTAGCAGTGCCCTAATAAATACCAAAACAATAATTCTAAATAAGCTGCTAGCACATCCACGCTTCACAGCCAGCCCTGCCCATATCTGTGCTATATAAATGAATTAAAACTGCTAAATGCAGCTACTTGTTTGATGGCTTACACAAACAGTTTAGATTTCTTGACCACATTCTGTGGCAAAGCTAACCCTCATGGAAACTTGGCATGGACTATAGCTAAAACAATAAAATAATGCTTTAAATTATGTGGGATATTAACTGAATTAATTAGGGCTTGAGGCCTGGCTTTAGCTCCTGGTGAACTGACACAGTCACACATGTCCTCTAACATAAGAGTTATCCTGTGAAGATCCATGAAACATCTATAGAGAAATTGGGATGAAGAAGCAGCCTCTAGTATAAATTTGGGGAGGTGTTTAAGTGTCATCATATTTTTCAATCATGCGCCACTTGCAGATTTCAAGACCCTTCACAGATAATTAATTAAATGCTAACAACCCCATTCTGACATTAATGTTATTGATAGAAAAGAAATATGAATCATATTTAAGTTGAAAGTTTTTCAGCCTAAGTAATGATGCCAGAAGTAAGGGATTGCCAGTCATCAGATCTAACAACAATCTACATTATTCAATCCACAAACATTGTTGTTGTTTCCCTTTGATATTATATTTCATACTCAGTTATTCAGTTGAGGAAAATAGAGGCCCACAGAAAGGAAAATCATGGATGAAACAGCCCAGTCCAAGAGAAAGAATACTGACAATTATTGTTAGGTATCTGACAAGATCTATGGATTTGATTTTATTTTTTAGAAAAAAAAATAGCTGGTCTACCAGCTAAGTAATTATTGTTACTATATTAATCATATTCAAAGTCAAAGCAATACAAAGAAGAATGCATTCATCTATTTAACATAAAAAAGTTTCCATAAAAGTAACAGCCTTACTGCCAGTGTAGCTGTTATTCACATAATTTCAAATTTCTCATGACATGAGTGTCACCTCGAACATCCAGAAAACACAACATTAATTTAAAACACAGGGGCTAATTCTGCAGTCTTCAGTCATCCCTAAAAGCTTTTTTGTTGAAAAAGTCCTGTTTGAACAAGGGCCATAGTGATCCATTCATACTTCGGTCAATGCTTTGTTTTGTTTTAAGATGGAGAAATGACAGATGGGAATTAAGTACAGAGAAAGAAGGCAGTCTGACTTCATAGTTGATGGATGCATTGTTCAAGGTGTGGCTGAACACTGTTCATTGCCTGCTCACATGTTCTTTACCAAAACAATGATTTTTAAAAGCTTAAGAACAATGTAGTTTGTAAAAGGGAATTATGTTCAACAATGGGAGAGGGTTTTACAAAACCACCTCCCTCAAATTACGCGTCATTAAGAAATGCAGAATACTTAGCAAAAGATTTTAAAATGTGTTGCAGCCACTGCTTTAGTGACCCATTTCCTGCATTCAATCTTCAATAATTTGTCACTTTCTGAATGATGCAACATCATTCTTTGTATCAATATAACTAATTCCTTCCATCCACTGCTAGCTGTTTTCACTTGTCACACCAGTAATTAGCAAGGAGCTGGACTAGGATATGCATATGCCATTTCTTCTTGCCTTTCACATGGGGTACTGATATTACAACTGATAACTTAATTAGTAAATAATATAACATGAAGAGAAAGAAGCAAAAACAGCATGTTAACAGGAGCTGTTATTCAGGCCAATTTTTCAAGTAAGGTACCCCTGGGCATTTGGGATTTGTGAGCAAAACCAGGAAGATGTTTTTTATAAATATGGCAACGGCATGTCTTAATATATGACCACAGTTACCTGGTTTGGATAAAAAATATAGTGTTTACCATGAAATAGGGGCTTACTTGAAAATTTACAAATCATTCCTTTTTTATAATTCCTGTGAAATCACCCCTGCCAAATTGAAAACACAATCATTTATTATTTGCAGAATTTATGAAGATGCTGCATTGCTCACACTACACACTCTTTGGACCACTGATTCTGTGAAATTACATCAAAATACAAATTAAGGCAACATTTTCCTCTTGCTACCAAGTTCTTCACTAGGTACTTGCTTAGACACTTTGCATATGTACATGGAAGAAAGGCAAATGATCCTAAACACTTTTCTATTTCTGAGATACTGAGGCTCCTGAAGGAGAAAACTGTTCATGTTTTAGACTAAGAAAAATAGACAGTTGTACAAAGAGGGCTTGTTTGAATCTGTACCAATTGCTTGTGCTTAGCCAGAATATATGATGTTCTTTCCTTAGTGTATTCATATTTCTGCTCCACTCCCTGTGTGCAAGGATTTAAGGAAGAAGGGCAAGATTCCTCTCTCCTTCACTCAGTATGAGATAATAGTGTCTTTCTCCATCAACTGAAAATTCAGTTGTGCCTGGAAATTTTACACTATATTATGTAGCTTTGAGCTTCTTTTGTCATATTGGAGCACTACCAAGAAACCCTCAGAGAATCAGGACCGCGGGGTGTTTTACACCTGGTGGCTGTACATGAGTGTGAAAAAATGTTTTAAACCACTGAATTGCTATATTTAATTTTTCAGTCAGTCCACCTAAAAATAGCCAAGCATACTGACTGATGCTTTCAGCATTTGTGACAATAATTTTCTCATGGGTGAAGATTTTCTGTGTAAAACTGCAGCCTACAGTTGCTTTTTGCTGCCACTTTCTAAATTCCCAAAAATAATGTTTTACTATATAATGGAAATTGTGAAAAGCTCTTAGTTATAACTGTGCTAATAGGTGCCCCCATGTAAAACTCAAGGCATTGTAATAGTGGTTGATTGTACGACATCAAAAATTCTAAGTGTAATTTTTTTAAAAATAAAAATACTATTCCATAAGAATCAATTACTGTAGCTTGGAAAAGTCAGACAAGAAAGCCTCATATATAGCAGTAGAAAAAAAAATACCTACTGCATATATAGCAGTAGAAAAAAAAATACCTATTTACAACTACCTTGAGTTGAAAATCAGAAGTTAACAGTTGTGGAGGATACCCAAATTTGTTATTCTGAAAATGAGATGCATACTATATGTTAAATATTAGTGTCTTGAGAGGAATAAGTTTCAATGCTATAGAAAGATCAGTCCACACATTCCCAGCACAGGTTTTTCTGTTCCCCCTCTAAAATGTTATTGGGATGCTGGCAACAATGAGATGCACGGAGTGTATGCCATTAGAAAAGTGATGGGGTGGTTCTCAAAGACATCTTATTCCTATCCCATCTGCAGGTGTTGAGTCCAGGGCTGAAGCACAGAATCTCATCCAACACAACTGACATACCATGCCCAAGTACTTCATGCCAGATTCCTATCTGGTATGAGTTATTCTGGAAAATTTAAGGATATCGCTCAAGAATAAGGCACAATCAGATTCGTGGATGTTAAAAATGGCAACTACAATTAATGAAGGCCACAT
Source organism: Urocynchramus pylzowi (assembly GCA_013397555.1). Lineage (NCBI taxonomy): Eukaryota > Metazoa > Chordata > Aves > Passeriformes > Fringillidae > Urocynchramus > Urocynchramus pylzowi. Next base: position 2,172,461 of record VZRH01005339.1, on the reverse strand, counting down.
TTTAGATATTTTAGCATCTGGGCTTATTAATATAAGATATATTAATATAGAGATGTATTTTATCTTTAAATATAAAGATACAATTATTGGATTTGGGTGGTTTGGTTTTTTGGGGTTTTTTGGTTTGTTTGTTTTGGGGTGGTGTTTTTGCAATCAAAGGCCTATAACAAAAATTCAGGGCAATAAAAATTCCAGTACTTGAGCTTACTCTCTGGATACATTTCTTTGTTTTCAGACAGCTTTCACTGTTTTCTGATTTTCATCTTTCTCCTCTCAACTGCCATAGCAACTATTACAAATATTTATGTGCGACAAATTCTGGCATGGAGAGGAATTCTTTCCTCCGGTATTTACGAAGCACTGTCACAAAAGTAGGTGGTGCTTTACCCTGCCTGTGCTACCTGCTGTTTACACTTCTGCACAGGAGGGTGTTAAACAAGTTACCTCACAGGTTTGGATCGTCCTGGCAGCCTGCCAAGGTTGATCTGCCTGTAAATGTATGGTTCCCTTTCACCTGCCTCTTCAGCTGCTCAAAGCCAACCTTTTTTGAAGTAGGGAAGAAACCCTTACCCTTTTGTATAAGTAATTATTTGCTACTGGGGCTTTGAGCATATGGTAGAGGTGCTCCTTTAATAATACACCTAATAGGTGTGCAAAACCCAGGCACTGGTCATAATGTCTGCTCTCTTGCCAGGGAGGGAGGAAATGACACTTTGACAGATGGGCAGAAATTGGTGGCAGTTTTTCCTCAGCCTTAGGGATCAACCTCGTGCTCCCCTAGTATCTTGGCTTTCTCATGTTTCTCCCATGTTCCTTCCTCCCTGCCCTTCCTCACTTAAATCATTCCTCTCCTTCACATGGTTCCACACTCACTGTTGCTGATGCAACTACAACTATTCATTTATTTTCATGTTCTGGCAACCAGTTAAATATTTGAAGATGCCTAACACGATTGTTTTCTCTACCATTTAATTTCCCTTGCTTTTGGACAGGTAGAATCTTGCATTTTGCTACAACATTCCTTGCAGCATGGCTATCTCAAGCCAAATATCTCAAGCTAATTTCCTGCACAAGAAAAGACAGACTGTTGACTGTTAACTGCAGGGAATCTTGGGCTATTCGTTGACTTTGTATGTTGGATAACAAACCCATCATCTGAAATGCTGCAGAACTGGGTTCTTAAGCTTACTGATGAACTGGAATATGTTCTTGTAAAAGATAAAGTCGGTTTGTTCTCCTCTGAGCCTGGATTGAGGTCCAAAAACTGAACAACAATTAGTAACATTAAGCTAGGCCTTACTACTGGAACCAGCCAATTACCAATTGCTATCCAGCTTGCAACTGGTTTGCAAGTTTAGTTTACTTGGAGCGTGGTTCAAAGATACCAAAAACACATGGATAAAGCTTAAATCTGTGTAATCTCAAGCCATGATTTGATATGTAGAAAACCACAGTCTTTAGCCCAAGGAATTTACAAGTTGAAGTAAGAGACAGCAAGCACTGAAAGGGAGGACCAAGACTCTAAATTAATGAATTTAAGGAGACAGGCTGATGCCAATCCCATGCTGAGGACTCTAAGAACTGACTTTACAGCTAGGTTTCATAGCAAAAGTTATCCTCTGGAAGACTTTGAAAAGTCTCATTTGTCTAATACAAGGACAGATAAATACACAGATACAGATGAAGTAGAGAGACAGATCTCACCATATTATTTAAAACTGTTTCTATTTAAACTAGCAGACATGTTCCTACCTTTCAGGCATGTGCTTAGCACACACTGGTAGAATAGTATCAAAGAAAGAAGCAGAAAGTGCTAAACACAAGGTTTACAGAATCAAGAAAAACTATAGTGTGAAAAATCTGAACAAAACCATCAAAACAGGACCAAGAATTCTTTTTGTATGTTTTCCCAAATGGCAAACTGTGAGGCCAAACATTTAATTCACAAGCCCCTGATTCTAAAATATCAACTTGAATGAACATGGAACTAAATGTTAAGTACTACTAAGGTATTTTCATCTATTTCTATTTTCTTTCTAAAAATTAATTTAGTTTTGTAATGCATCTTACTTTCACTAAGGAAAACCAGCTACAGATAAGGTTTTTCTCTTTTACAAAATCTCACAGTGAGATAGGGAAAAAACAATAACATTCAGATGTTTTTGCTCTGAGCCTAGGATCTAATCAAGAAAATTACATTTTAATAGATCCAATTCTTTGGTAGGAATGAAGATCAGGTCTTGATGGAATTTGAATCCCTGAATATGACTGCTGAAGGAAACCACAATGCAACCTGAGCTAAGGTAAAATCAGTAATTGTCAACAGAAAGGTTAGGTCTACCCTGCAGATTTCTATCTACTAGAAAACAAAATCTTAACACACTTCCTACAAATTTCCAAAAATTTGACCACATCCACAAAACCAGAAGGATCCATAAACATGGAGCACATTTTACAATTCAAAAGAAGCAGCACCATCACCCAAAAGTGAGCATCCGTGAAAGGAAAATCTTTTTCTAGAACTCAAACCAAAAAAACTTATTCACATCATCCAATATTCTCAATAACTGGGAACTAGATACTTAAGTATTTAGTAATCTAAATACTTTAGTATTACATAGGTTTTCTGACTTGAAATTTAAACAGGGCTTACCTATGACTCCTGGCTACACTCTACACATTCTGGTCAGCTGATATATGTCAGTCATGTTCAAGAGAGGGTTTAGCTTTAGCTACATTCAAAGCTGCCTTGGTGTGTCCATCCCTGTCAGCTATATTTCAGCACTGACAAACTAAAACGTACAAAATTATGAAGCCACCTACAGAAAGAATTATATTTCCTTTAAAGTGTTAATGTTTCGGGGGGGGAAGAAAATCCATGTTTAGTTCTCTAATTGGCTGTTGTTTATAATTTTGGATACCAGTCACCAAATGTTTATGAGGCTTTCAAATCATGTTTTTGAATTTTGCTAACTACAAATGTATCATATTTTAACATGGCAACTGGGATTTCAGGTAATGATACAAGTCTAACAGCTGTGGATTATTCATCAATGGTGTCACAGTAAGTGCCAATGTTTTAAATACAGTTTGAGCATGGTTTTTAATATACTTAGCTCAGTCCTGCTGGTGGCTAAGGAAGTAATAGAAATATTGGTTTTTGTCATATTTAATATAAAACTCTTGCTAATGATTTTCAGGCCTCCATTCAGATGAATATTAACTCATTATGAACAACACAAACTCTGCAGACAACTTTATATCTCTGAAAGTACAACTAGCTACCATTAATTAAATCTTACCTTTAATTAATCATAAAAAGGTTTTCACACATTGGGCAGGGACAATGAGCTAAAAAAAATCATTCTATACCATTTAATATTTGTCTAATTTCTTAGTTTAAAGAATTTCAATAGTTATAATTCATGACTCAAAAAAAAAAATAAATAACCTGTAGCTTCAGCTTCTGGTCAATGAGCCAGTACCACAAGCACTCCTAAAATTACAGGAAAACATGACTCTGATCATGTCAGACTCAGATCACCGCCATATGTTATAGAAAAGATGTAAGGAGAAGAGAGAAATCATTGCTAGATACTGTTACAAAGGCATTCCACAAAACAGAAGTCTGCTGACTTGTCTTCTAACAAATTACATGAACCTCAAATGTTATGTCAAAACTATGGGAATCAGGAGCATTTCCCAGATCTGGTCTACCTCAAATGCCTGCTTGGATGGACAGACATGCACCAAGTCTCTGCAGACTTTGGTTTCCTATGGAAATTCAGGTGTGCAGGTAGGCAGGGAGTGGAACTGCACTTCCACAGCCCCTTTGCTCTAGACCACTGGGGGGATTAGAATGCAACCCAAACTGCATTTCCCCCTGTTTATGGGCAGCAGTGGGACTCAATTTGGAATCCTTCGCTCAGGAAAAAATCTGCTACACCATTGCCCCACCCTGACACCTGCCCCCACCACCCTTTTAAAGGAACACTCTGCAAATTGGAAATATCTTCCCTAAATGTAGTGAATTTCATAAATCTGAAGTCCTAAAATTTTGATGATGAGAGGAAAACCACCTGGCAGATCTAACATCCATCTACTCACTCTGTCACAACTGCACCTGGGCCTCAGAGATCTGGATGTATTTCTGACAAGAAAAGACAGGGCATCAAAAGTTGGCCATCAATATGTCACTTCAGAATTCTTTATTCCTTGTTTTATATGTGTAAAAGCACACATAAACCACAGAAATATTAGCTGAGGATTTCTACAGCAACCTGCATTCAAATAGTATCTAAAAAAAAAAGGGGGGGAGGGGAAAGATTTAAAGTAAAAATGACAATACAGAAAGGAAGGTGTGAAACACATGAAACCTTTGAAGAACATGACTGTGCCTATTAGGAACCTTTGACATTCAGCTGAGATTGTGACTGTGGCAACACAATGAAATGCAGCAAGGCATTCTTAGAGGAGGTGAAAGAAAAGAAATAAACCTGGTGAAAAGTCTGGAGCATGAGTCTGTTGAGAAGAGGCTGATGGAGCTGAGGGTGTTTAGCCTGGAGGAAAGGAGGCTCAGGAGGACCTTACCACTATCTACAACATAAAAGGAGGCTGCAGAGAGGTGGGGGTCACATTTTTTTTGCAAGGAAAAAGCAATAGGACAAGAGGAAATGGCCTCAAGTCATGTCAGGGGAGGTTTAGATTTGATATAAAGAAAACATTCTTCATTGGAAGAGTTGTCAAGCATTGGAACATGCTGCCCAGGGAAGTGTCTGAGTCACCACCCCTGAAGGTGGTGAAGAAAGATGTAGCACTCTGGGACATGGATTCATGGTGGACCTGGCAATGCTAGGTTGAACTTGATGATCCTAAGAGACTTTTCCAAACTAAATGATTCTATGATTCTAAAGAATAAGCTTTCAAGTTTCATAGTAACCCAGGGCTGAAGTTTGGAAGTACAAAATAACAGGAGCACATATAAAAAACTTTTACAAACCTAGAAAGATCTGTAATAGTTTCACAATAATTAGAAGCTGGGCAGAGCCTGTATGATGGTACAGGATATCAGAGACCACAGTTTAACTGCTGATATTTCTGCAGCACTGTTTGCAAGGCACTACTACTGTAAATTATGTTAGGCTAGAAGTGCCATCTCTTAGCCTACTTGCCAAATATAAGGGGCAAAACTCAGATTTTATTTTGAATGTATTTTTTTTCCATCCAGCTAACTTCTAAATTCACCTTGTCTACAACAAGAAGGACAAATAAACAGCTCAGTTTGGAACCCCGGCCAATGTTTTTTTTCAGATCAGCAGTGCTATGCACCCAGCATCTCTTTTCCAGAGATACCTCTTGGCTGCTAAACAAATTCTGGAAATCTGAATCCATTCATGAACTCAGATTTCTAATGTGGCAAGGCACCATGCCTCAAAGTGCCCCCCCACCCCAGTAGCTCTAGAAAGACATGCACACTGTCCTTAAACTGGCACACATCACTGTACCTTGGGTTACATATGGCAAAGCTTCTCTCTGCACTATCCAGTAACAGGGGAGGCTGCCAGTGCCACAAGGGGTATCAAGACACTAAATTAAGGGCCTTAGGAAGAGAATGGATGAATTGAAGGAAATTAGCTGAACCAACAATGGGATCAGAGGCCTGATGTCATCTAAACCAGTCACTGAGCATCTGTAAGTACCCCCTTGCAACTTTTGACCCAAACTGACCAAAAAAAAAAATATTCTTCAACATATTGAAATATGAAATATTGCTGCTGGATGACTGCTTCTTTATAAAGCATTTTATAAATAACTGATTGGTCAAAAAGTGCTTTGGAAAGTCCATGTATCTCCTGATTCCTTTTCTCTAAAAAAAAAAAAAAATATATAAAAATTGTTGCAAAACACCCATCTGAATATTAATTTTTGCCTAAATTCTGGTAGTACAGAATGTACTACATTTTTTTGTTTACAGATGATACAACAGTGGCCAATCAAATTGTATTAAGGATGAATAAATGAAGCTCTTAAATAATAGCTCCCTAAAGTTTGCTGGTCCTATTCTTTTAATCCAAGAAAAAAAGCAGACTTTGGATTTGTCAGATGTTTGGATGTTAATGGAAAAATTCAAAGGTGTTTTAAGCTTCTTAAGCCATAACTAGAATTCCCCCAATTTTAAAAGGGCAAAACTATTCTCAAACAGTAGTAAATGGAAGTGGCAAAATCCTGCATAATATTCTATCTGAATAGTACATTAGTCTTTCAACAGGTAGGGCTCCTACATATGTACATGTGCCATAGGGTAGAGAGGATCCCAGTGACATCCACTTCCAGACCATGCATGGTAATCTTGCTAGAGACTCAACTCAGTCCTGATAAACACTGACTTCCACCTGGGGCTTGAAACATACAGATATACACATAAAACTCTCCCTGAAATGACTGCACTGAAGGCTTATATAATGAAAGAGATCTTTTCATACAGAAAATGTGAAGTATTATTCCATTATCATTTGATAGCTGTCTATGAATGGAATTCTGCTTTCTAAATCTTGAATAGGTGGTGCACGATGGGTAGATTTCTGAAAATGCTCTAACCTTCTTCAAAGCTGCTAAACACTAAAAACATGGGGAATAGATACCCTTCCTGAGATAATTTTCTCAGTATCTCCTAAAATTTTAGTAAGAGTATAAAATGCAAATGCTTATTTGGCAGCTGCTTGGGGAAAAGACAGTTGTGTTGCAGAAGGGCTAAAAGGGCTACAGAGTCCTTTGCATGTCTCCACACTTTATTATGGAATTACTGAAATCTCACAAACTCAGACAGAAATCGATCAAGTGTTACCCTGGAATGTAGCATAGGCAGTACTTATGACACTGGCAGTATTTCAGCCACATCATCCTGTGGTGCAGTGTTCAATAACCCATGGTTAAAATTGCAACTCACCTTCTGCATCTTCTGGCCTTGTAAGATCGATGACACCAGGGCCAATTTTTCCATCTTCATTGGGTTTCCCTGTTAACTGCGGGCCTAAATTTTCAAACCTTGTTCTTTCCTGGAAAAGAACAGAAGGACTCTTAATGCTCCATATAGGATAGTTCTCATTATATGCCAGTGCATATGGGTATGCATTGATACATGCCTTATTTTTTAAATCTGAACAAATAATGAATGCATCTAATTAGAATTTTAGCTCAGGGACAATTTTTTTCTTCTTTTTTTTTTTTTTTTTTTTTTACAGATTCTGAATGTTTGCATTTATGAAAATCAGTTTTAAATGTGAAACATATACAGAAACTTTGAGATTATTTTGATCTGCAGTGCCATAATGCATAAACGATTGTACATGCAAATACAAAACACTCTTGGCAGCATACAGTGCTGATCGATGCTGCTCACTTTGCCTTTCCACTTATTTTCCAACTTCAACTGAAAAAGACAATCGGCATTTGGGAAACATGAAAATTCAGAAGCTGAAAGAAGAGTTTGTATTAAAATGCACTGGTATTTCAATGAAAAAAAAGCGCTTTTTTCCCACTCTGAGATTAAAGTTTGCATTCATACCTCTGTGAAAACACAAGTCTGAATTTTATGCAGGGATTTTCAAAGACAAATATTTGAAATAAGGAATAATAGAGGACAGGACCAATATTATTTTGTCTATAAATTTAAGTTGCACCACAGTGAAAAGGGAACTTAAGAAGACAAAAAAGGGAAAAAAGAAAAAAAAAAAAAAGGAAAAAGAATGACCACTCCCAGAAAAACAGAAAGCTTTTGAGAGCTGGAGACCTCCATAGGAAACCTGGAACCAGAAAGTGGAAACTGAAAGGTATTTTATACGTGAACCCAGTTCCTCCCTCACTCCTGGACAAGGGCACTCTAAAAGCAGTGTAATATTGTCTCTCAATAGTGCTCTCTGTAGTGCTGTGTATCAGTGGCAGAGTGTTCAATGGTTATCATTAATTTAGCGTTCTCATTTGAAGGAACATAGCATGTTTTCCCTCTTGCCTTGTTGTTACCTCTTCAGATTAAACTTGGCATTATGTTGTACTTGTGAATGAATGAGACCTTGTTGTTCATTACTATGAAACAATATTAAATGTCATGTCAGCTTGAATTTAGAGACGTGAAATACCAGCTTTCAGCTCCACGAACAGTTTCTCCATGTTATCCTTAATGCATTATGCAGAAGTAGAGTGCTGACTGCTGTTCAGTCTATTGTTCAATGACCTAGTTCTGTGCTGTGCATACTAGACACGAGGAGAAAACATTGGGAGAGTCTCTCCCAAAAGACGATAGAAACTTGGAAATGTTCTTCAGGACAAAACAGGGCCTTGACTCCTCATTTGCTCCACCTCCAACTACTCCTGCTTTCCAATATTATTATTTTTCTATTGCCATTGTGTTTCAGCCATGAAACCTCATCAGGAAAAGGGAGGAATGTTTTGATTCCTCATGCTTTTGGTTCCTTCAGCCATGGATTTTTTAAATTATTCTCTGTTTAATTTGCAGAGGAAAAGAAAGCTCAGTCTGACACTGGATTTGCCACAACATGCAGCTGAGGCATTTCAGGTACTAAATGCATTTCTAAAAGTTCCTCAGAATCTCCCAGTTGTCAGACAAAATTACTCTGCATTTTATATTTGGATAATTACTTCACTTGTTTTCTTCTGTAAAATCCACGGTCGATGAAGGAGCTTACAGACACAAAGGAACTCAAGAGAAGAGAAAGAGTTAAAGATAAAATTTGACTGTAGAAAGGCACTACAATATGAGAGGCCCAATATTTTGCTGAAAAATGTTGTGCAATGTAACAATACACCTGAATCATCAGGATGGGATCTGTCTTACTTGTAGAGAGAAGGAAAAATAAGTTTATCAAGGATACTGTGTTCCATTGCAAAGGGCTGATTTGCAGTTGAGATAAAAACAAAGATCAGTGCTAAGAAAACAGCTTTTGGCACATTTATTTTCTCTTTCAAAATATTTGCACTAAAAGCCTTTTATTTAAAGGATGTTAATACAGCACCTGCAGTACTCTTGGAAGAACCACCTTTAAGTGTGTTTCAGAAAAAGGAGAAATACCTTCCTTCTATAAAAATCAACAGATCCAGCTACATATCAATATGCACATTTGGAATATATTTCTAGTCATTCATTCTCTTTGATTTTACCAGAAAATAGTCTCTTACAAAAAAAAAAAAAAAAAAAAAAAAAAANAAAAAAAAAAAAAAGAAAGAAAAGAAAAAGAAAAAAATAGTTTCTGCAAGAACATCAATATTTTGACATGGAAGGAGAAAAGGGAAAATTGTATGATAAGGTTCAGAATCACTAAAATGAAAGCACTTATGCCATAAAAATACCTGCTCTTGTCAAACAAAGGAGCTGTATTTATAGTTATTTTATAACCCCTTCCTAACTCATGAGACACTTTAACAAAGATAGATATATTTAGGTCTTTGAAATGCCTTTTAAATTCATTCCTTTTTCTTGCTTTTTTTACTGAAAATAATCATCATAGTGATAGAAAAAAAAAATGTCAATGTTTGCATTGGGTTAACACAAATTCAGAGGACTTTAAAAAATAGGAAAATCTTCCTTAATACTAAAAATGCTTTTATCAAGTAGATCCCTTTACAATTCCATGAAACACAACAAATTCATGTGACATTTATTATAAGAGAAGATACTTGTCCCACTAAGCTCAAATCCTTTACAGTGGGATTTGTCTTTGCCCCCATCTTGAACCCATCCTAGAGAAAATAGGCTAAAAATCTTTTAAAATTACACATTTCCCCTAAGATGATTTGGAGGAAGATTGATTCTCTACTTCATATTCCTAGATTAAAAAAAAAGAATACATACCTTCATTAAAAATAAATGTTTTACATAGCTGCATGAGCAAATATGCTACCACACATGCATTATATCTGCACACATGTACATCAGCTACTGCATCTATTGCTGCCTGCTTAACCTCCATTAGCAGAAAATTTTGGTGATTTTGTTATAAAGTGCACTGCTATGGACAGTGTAGGTGTTTTCTCCCCTGTGAAAAGCACTTTTGACCCCTATTTTGAACAGAATTTTTTTTTTCTTATTTTTTGTGCTGGCTATGGAGCTTATACTGTAAAACTTAAAGTTTTTCCATTTAAATCTCAGTGAAAAAGTTTTAGGATGTGACACTGACAACCCTTTCTCATGACAAGATCAACACAGTGAGCTGGAGTTTGCATTGGGAAACTGAAAGCACTTCCCAACACAAATCAGATCCTTTGTGCTTCTTTATACTTCGAACACGTAGTAAAAATAATCCTTTCTTCAAAATGAGAAAAAGAAGAGAAAAAATAACCTTCTTAGCAGCCAAACCTTAATTTTCCATTCTGTGATATGATTAGGCACTTATTTATGCGTTGTCAGTCACAAACATGCAGAAAACGTAAAAGTTATTGAAAAAATTAAAGTCTGCTCAACTGTCTTGCAGGACTGTTGGTTCTCTAAGTGCTTTGAAATTATGATGTATGAGGTAGATGTTGCATATTAAATAAAGATATTTAAATTATAAAGCCCCCGTTAGTGAGAGCTGATGAATGTTAAATGTTATGAGCCACAAGGCTGTGGCATCCATCATATTCACATATTATCACAGTCAGTGATGGAGCAGCCCCAGTGATGACAGATAGACTGCTAGATAGTTATCCCTTATTTCCAGTGTCGCCAAGCAAGCCTTGCAACCCCTTTGGCATTATTTTTAGCTTTGCATTAAATTAGCAACTTTTCCCTCACGTTCTGCCAGAAAGTATCAATTCTTCCTTCACATGTGGAAGGTAAAAAGAATGATTCAGTGAAGCAGGGAGGAAAGCAAAAGGAAGCCTTAGCCCTCGCCTCGGAAAAGGCTGCAAACTTCAAATGACTAGAAACAAATATAAAATTGTGATCTTGTGAAAGAACAGCAATGAAACAGTAAGCACACAATAATGGCTTTTCTCTGCACTTAGATAAAAGCTGAATTTTTGATGTGCACAGTATATTTTAATAAAATTTTATATACTATGTTTTATACACTTATTGGCTATTCCATAATAATGTGTGTGCTAACAGTAAAATTGCTCTTAAATTTATGTGTGTTATTTATACGTTCCCACGTAACAATGCTTTTTGTTGTAAAAAATATTCTGTTTATTAATGTAACTTTACAACCACTGCATCCAGGATCCGTGGTAAATTAATGACATTTTTATTATTTTATAGTGTCATTAAATTTTTACTGATCACTCCATCAAACAGAAGCAATAAAGGCCATAATGCAAACTGGGACACTTAGATCAGGGGAGCAGGAAGGCATTCCATATAGTCTGAAGTAAACTGCTTGCCATAAATGATATTTATACCAGCTTTAAGGATGTGAGAATACTTGGACAAGTTTGGCAAAACTGTTTCTGTAGTACTGTGGATTGTGTACTTAAATAACAGTTTACTTGCCAGCGAGACAATTTTTTTTTTTTTCAAACCATATGCGAGAAGATGACTGATTGCATCCATCTCCTGAAAAATAATATATGAAACGTAATAATACACTGGGCACCCCTCCCTTCTGGATTACCAAGACTGATCTGACTATACCCATGCCTCAAATTATTTCAACATGCTTGCTTTTTCCACATCTGAAATGTATGCTTAGCCTGAAATGGAAAATGGCATGCATGCTGATCGTTGTGTAAAAGATTTAAAATATATATCTTTTTTTGCAAACAAATACTTTTATTGAAGCAGACGTGTTTGGACAATGATGTAATACCTTTATTTCAATAGTCTAGCGTGGAAGCAGTTACCCAACACCAATTTAAAGAGGCAGTTTCTAGAAATCAAATTAATATGGGTCATTCACAGAAGCCACAGAACATGACTGAAGGGATATTATTTCTTCTGAGGACAGTGCTTTAGTTAGAATAACTACAAATAATTATCACATGTCTTTATGTATGAAATTGAATTATTCTATACTAAACGTTCTAGTAGCTTATTTGCTAACTATGATCTATTCCCATCATGTACCATGGACAGTAAACAACCAGCAAACAACTTAATGTATTCAAAACATAAAAAGGACATTTTCAGTAGAACACAGAGAAAATTATTCCCAGTTTGAACGAGGAGGAATTACAACCGCTTTTTTCCCCCTCCCTGGAAACTCAAGATACAAATGCCCCAAGCTTTTCACCTTCTTCTTACTACTTTTTAACAGCTGGGACTGAAAAGTTAAATTACCCTCCACTTAGAATCTTTTGCAACATCTTGGCACAGCAGGGATAATTACAAATTGACTTTCAGCCTTATCTCTGGATATTTTAGTTATTACAGGTGGGAAGTTTAAACATTAACCTTATTACAACAATGTCAATCATCCCACTGGTGTGCAGGCATGCAACTTCTGGAATTCTTTGGATGGCAGGGGAGATAAACACAATAGTGGCACTATTGTTACAATTACAATTAAAAGCATGGCCCTCGGTTTTGCAGAGCTGTGGTGAATGCCTAGGACTCATTTTCAATATCATAGCACTGGGAGCTGCTCCAAAATAACAGAAATTAAATTAGCGAAGCAGGCAAACTTATGTAGGAATGCTGTTATTTTAAGATACTACAAGATATAAGGAGTACCTTTTCTAAGGATTTACAGGTTTTAGGACTGAAGGATATGCTGACACCTCTGATGTTAACACAACCTGCCCTTTCTTTCCTTTTTCTGTAAGTGAAACACGTGAGTTCAATGATCTCAGGGACCAAGAGGGGCACAGTGAGTGATTTTTTTTCACCCTGAAATACTGCTGCTTCCAGGTTTTAAAGGCCCCTATGCTGTTCATGCACTGTTCCAGCAATATCTTTGCATTCTGAACATACAGCATGGACCAGCATCCCTGCGACAGACTACAGATTTGCATCATATTGCAGTGCCTCAAAGCAAACAGCTTGCTTGAGAAGATGTGGGGAGAGAGAAGCCACTAGGTCTCCTTTTAAATATATTCTTCCATCTTAAAGCATAACTGAAAAGTAAGAGGTTAAAAGCAGATAACAGGGAATTTACAGTACAATTTCTTTGCCTGCCTGGCAAGCCTCAGCTGGCTTCCATATGACAATGTGACATGGGCAGGACCATCACAAGCAGAAAATACTCCAAAGTTGTTCAGAAACAGAATCTCACAGTGATTGTCACATTATGAGACTTCTTTTAAGACCCAGGTTCTGGAGTCAAAATTGAGAATTGAATTTCAACAAAATTTGAAGTGTCTAGAAAAAAATCTAGTCTAGAAACCAGTGGGCTAAAGCCAGAAAAAAAATATCCCCAGATAAGTAAATGCCAATGCATATAGTCTACTTGTAAGCACTGTCTTCAGCTAATTATTTTGGAAGCCTGATTTTAAGAATCAGAATTCCAAGAGCTTCTTCTCAGCCAGTGTGATCAGTAGCCATCTTGGTCTTGAACATAAATAAGGAGGATTTAAATGAATTCTCTGATTATCAGGAGCATTCAGCAGATACTGAGATGTTTATAGACTTCAGTGCATGGAAGCCTGCTTTTAGTAGGAAGTCTATCAATTCAAAACTATTTTTTAAAAGGGAAAAGAAAAAGAACTGATAGCAAATATTTCCACCTAAGGAGAATATTATGCCCTCCTGCACATGAAATATTGCCATCTCCATAACTACTGCCATGCTTGCAGGCACTCCTAAGCTATGGATCTGCCCTGGTTAGATTACTTTCAACAGGATTACTGCATTTACTGAGCCCCCTTAACCAAATGCTTTATGTCTTTGTTCATATGGTTTTAATATGGTTTTAACCAATTGCAAGGTTATTTATAAGTTTGCAACTCCCCAGTAGTTAGAGTTATGAAGCGTTCAGACTTAAGCATATCCAGTTGTGTGGTAACCCAACTACTGCTTTCATGCGGTTTCCAACTTTTTATTCATGTACAAAGGCATGATGCATGGCAGTATCTGAGACCATTGTGATTAACTCTTTGTTTCAGCAGCAAACTCAGGCAGCAGCCTGCAGTAAAATTACATACAGACTGAAAGGTAAAGATTAAAAGGAAAAAAAAAAAATCACACGAACTGTGAAATTCTACCACAGACTGAGGAGAAATTATTCCTGGAAAAACAAAAGGACAATCAATTAAATTAGCAGCTGGTAAATGAAAAGCAAACAAAAGGAGTTACTACTTTACACTTAGCATAATTCTCTATGAATGCTGTAGAATTCGCCAGGGGTCAGAAAGAGTCCAAAGCTTGGTCTGTCACTTGTTTCTAAAAAAGCTGGATAATTTTATGACTGTTAATAACATTTGTAGTAACACATGCTAAGGTAATCAAATCTCATGTTCCAGAGTGTAAGCTGTTCTAATGTTGAGTCAAAGAGAAATTCCCTTGTCCTCTCTGCTGCTCCCTTCCCTCCTGACCAACTCCACAGATGATTAACTGGGAGCCTTCTAGGGAGAGAAGTTAATTTTCTTTTGTAACATCACTAAATTTAAGGAAGAGCTGGTAAATGATATAGATCAAATCTATAATCTACCTTGTAATTAGGAGGAATCTGAACACAACCATTAAAAAACCCCAACATTTTCTTCTAATTAAACACATACATGTGCATTTTTGAGAGACAGACAAAAATAAACACAAATTACAATTGACATCCACTTCTACTAGGAAATAGCAGGACTGTGGTTTGGTTTTTTTCTGTGCTGTAAAGTGACTAATGGAAGCAATTCAAAAGCTACTCATGAACCTTTGTAATGTTCATTTAAATTTCTGACATTTGATCTACAAGAATATAAGTGCAAGGATATAGCAAAACAAAGGGGTTTTTCCTAGGCTAAATATTACAAAGGAATTAATGTATATATATATTTAAGTTTAGTTTAGCAGGTGGTTGGACCTTGTCAGTTATAGACTCATTTTCACTAAGAATTTTAAAATGGCTCCATTTAAATGCCATAAAAGTGAACAAAAATGCTTTTACCAAATTTAGACAATTACATTATTCTGTACATATATCTCCATGCTTCCCCAGATTTTTTATGCTTGTGGCTAAATTTCATTGAAGGTATTCTCACGCATTAGAATCAGAACAGAATTTGGTTACTGGCTCAAAACTGTGAATCTCCTTCTCTCTTAATCACCTAGTAATATATTCCAGGCTCATAACCCAGTTTTAGCAGGAAGCCACAGCAGTGAAACAACCAGAAAAACTATTCTAGGTTCAGTGCAACAATTTTTTTGGAATGGAAAAAAAGAAAAAGGCAGAAAAGAAGTCACCAATTTCAATTTCATTGCGGTGTTCTGCAAACCTCAACAGCACAAAGCTGTTGCTTTCAGCTGCTATCCACACAGGGAGTTGGGACAATAAAGGTCTTTTACAAAGTCCAGAAAACACACATCCAGACAGACATGCAGAAATGCCACTGGTCAAACATCTTCAGAAGCAATCTGATGTTCTTTTGCAAATAATATGCAAATTTAAGCACATATAAATGGATGTTTATAAGTTTAATTTTATACCGATAAAAGCTAAGAGAAAGACAGATGATATTCTTGTAAATATTTCCAGTCCATTGTTTCAACTGTTCCTTATGACAGGCACATGTCAGTCTTTTGGACACCATCAAATAATGCTGGAAAAACTTTAATAAACCTCAACTACATGATGCAACAATCAATTATCAAATCTCAATCAATACAACTTTTCCTACTCGACACATGGCTAGTAGTTATAAAGGTACAAAAGCACATATTTCAAATACTCTATTTGCCAGTATTTTTTCAATTAAGGAACTAAACTTAGTTGCATTTTGTTACAGCAACCTTTGAACATAAATAGTGTTGTATACTGTAAGTGTAGTTTTGAGTATCTCCGTTAGGGTAAATCCCCCAGGGCTTTGGCAGTACAGATATCTAACCCCAGACATCACAAATAAGTCACTGGGGGTACCCAGCTCTTTTGTTCACCTCTATAAACAACACAAACCTCCAGACATGCCTGTTCCATCCCATGTTCAGGAAGACACCTGAAGCAGTTTAAATTGGAGATGCAAAAGACATTTGGGCTTAAATGTTCATACTCATATTTAGAATTAGAAATGCAATCAAGGCAGTTAGCAAAAACCCCCCCAAATGCTACTGTTTTCAAGTATATGCCTTGCCTTGTGCTGGATGTAAATATATAATTGCATACCATGCATACAAAGATTAAGTAGGCTTTTTCTGTTTTTATCAAGATGATCTTTTTAGTAGCATTTTAAGTACACTTTTTCAAGGCTGCATTTTATGATTGCTGCTTATATATTGCTCTGTTTATACTCAGGCCTCTTTTGTTATCTTCAGAGAGAAAAGGATCATATCACTAAGGTGTAAGGATGGGTGACAATGGAACAATGATAATAACATCATTATGCAGTGTTTTGTCTCTTGTACCTCCATCACTGCCATGTTTTTTCTGTGATTATTTCAGGAAAAAGTGCTGCTTACTGTTTATGTCAAGAAGGCAAGATTACTGTTTGCATGATTACAATATCAAGTATGATGCACGTAATGCCTGTGATAATATAAATGTACCCCTCAACTAGCTCCTGTCTTTAATCCTCATGCAACTGGGAAAAGAAAAAAAAAACCAAACAAAAAACAAAACAGTGAGTTGCAAACTCTTGCAGCTTCATATAGGCCTTAATCTTGTAAGGTGCCAAATACTTTCACTCCACTCCAACAGAGGTCTCAAGGACACGGATAATCAGTGCTTAACTCCAGGGGAGTATATGAAGAATGGACTAAATGCACTTGACTGAATCAGGGCCAAAGTGTGGAGTTCTTATGGGTACACAGAATCTGAGAATAAGAATTAAACAGGTTTTTTCCAGGGTCAAAAAGATGCTTTATCCTTCTTAATGATTATTCTTTTTTTCCTTTTGAGACAGGTAGGTTGAAGACCTTTTGTTACAAAGGATTGTTCTTGTTTAAGAACAAAAGAAAAGACAGCTAAGAACTCAGTCCTGTGAGGATCTGTGTGAGCAGATAAGACCTTGCATTAGCAATGTCCGGGCTGAAGGGAAGGAATAACTGCATCTGTGAAATTGCTATATTTACTTAATGATCTCCCTAACACAATCTGAACTGAGTTATTCAGAATTTATGTTTTTAGAACTTACACTCAAGGCAAAAGCAGCCCAAACAGGAATTGTGAAGGTTATGAATTCACAGTCAGAGAATGGTTTGAGTTGGAAGGATTATCTAGTTCTAGTTCTGACACTCCTGCCATGGGCAGGGATACCATCCATTAGACCAGGTTGCTCATTCACCAACCAAAAAAAAACCCAAAAAAACAAAAGGCAACTGATAAAGTAGGATAAAGTCTCTCTTTGGGATATCTGACATGCAAATGGAGCCAAATATGTACTTCCTAGAAACAGGGAGAGATTTACATGTTTTGGAAGGAGTAGCTCTTCCATGAAGGAATCATGAATCAAAATAATGACAGAGGACTTAAAAAGGATAACTGAAAGCTATGCATTTTTTTCCATGCAGAATCCAGGAACTCTTGCACCTGAAACCATCCTAAATGCAAAATGACTACCTATGTATGGGTGGAAAAAAATCATGTGTTTTTACTGCTGCAATATACAAAGAGAAAACTGCTCGTCTATAGCTAATGCCGCTGGCACAAATCCATTCTCTAGCTTTTCATTAAAAGTAGAATGATTTTATAAACCTTCTTTTGTTTTTATTGTGAAAAATTTGTCTCAAGTTTTCCAGATAAGATATTTATTAAGTACTCTTCTGCTCCAGGCAACAACACAATTTAGAAAATGCTTTTATACCTTAACAACCAACCTTGAATGAGTGTTTCAAGAGTAGTTGTTTCACCCACAAATTAGCCATTTACATCTCACTATTTTTGACCTCATCTTCAGTACAAGCTTAAGCTGGGTCCTACTACATCTCTCTGCATTTAAAATGCACTTTTTCCCTCTTTTCCACTATCCTTATTCTCCCACTCTAATTGACATATATGGAAAAGTTCATGCAATTTACCGAAGGAACATTCCAGCACCTCATTCCAGTGGAAGATTCTTTACTGTTCTGTGTATAAATACAATCTGTAAGAGGGAATTTCCTGTCTCATACTTTCCTTACTCC
Source organism: Urocynchramus pylzowi (assembly GCA_013397555.1). Classification (NCBI taxonomy): domain Eukaryota; kingdom Metazoa; phylum Chordata; class Aves; order Passeriformes; family Fringillidae; genus Urocynchramus; species Urocynchramus pylzowi. The sequence goes on along the minus strand of VZRH01005339.1, from coordinate 2,154,271 downwards.
TTTGTATACTTGTATACTTTATAACTGTGATCATGTTTTATAGCTCTGTCTCACAGGAAAAAGAACAATAGTGTTCTGGGGAAGCAATCAGTATTTTGGAGTTTCTTGCCATGATATATGTAGACAATTGCAATGCTTACCACTGCTATTTAGTAATACCCAAATAATTCTAAAATGGAGGTTGTTAACTGAATCTTCAGGCACAGAGAGGGGAAATTATTATCTTCTGGTTACCCAGAAAGTCAATGATTAAGCTGAGAGCTGAACCCAGGACTTCTGCACATTAGGACAGTCCACTGGCTGTTATGCCACACTGCCCCTGCCATAAATCTGCTTGATGGATTTTTCAGTCATGGAACATTAAAGGCTCTGCTCTTTTCTAATGAATATGTTTAAAGAAAACAGTACAAACAAAAGCAAATGTAACACTTAAATTATCTGAGACATCCTGCTTTAGTGTCACATTTGGATAAAGGATTTCCTACTAGAGACCTATGGACTGTTATACATACTGAAAAATGTTTTAGCCAGTACCACTAGCTGGCATACTGGTATCTATTTATGCTGAAAACAGAACATAGACAGTTTTAGGTGGTTAAGAACAATCTGAGCCAACTTTTATATTATGACCAAAACCTTGGCAGTGCAGCAGCAGTGGCAAGTAGCAGAAAATCGCTTGCAGTGTTATTTGCCAGATTACTTGAACTATTTACACTGGGATTTCAAGTATGAATTATTAAAAACTCAAGATTTGGAGAAGTCCTGGGCTATATATTTTTGTTCCTAGCTACAACAAGATGCACAGAGGAGCATTATGATACAGCATGACTGACTAAATAAAGCATTTTTAAACCACCTGAAGCATTTAGGAGTAGTTCAGTTTGAATTGTTCAGATTTCTTTTTTAACTGAAGTTTTGGAAAGCCAATTGATTTAGATTAAATAATCAACCTTTCACATCTACTTGTTTAAGATTCATGTTGACATTGTACTAAATACTGCCATATAGTTTGTATTCCAGATAAATTGATCTGACTACAAGCCTCACTCCTTAGTATGATTCTTACTCCAAGATAAATCAATATTTAATATCTCCTGCAACAGCCCCTGTAGATAATTTTAAACCTTTTCTCCATCCCATTAAGTTACCTTTAAAAATTCTTTATACAAGGCTTCACAGATGACTTCTGAAAACCTAGTTTATGAAAAGCAGTCTGAAATTCATTAATTCAGATGGAAAGGGTTTTTTAATCTTGCTGCATTGTGCTGATCTCTAAATCCATCTCTGTTTAGCTAATTCTCCTCCTCAGCTAATTTCAAGAATAAATAAATACTTCCTGAAAATCTGTAACACAGGTTTTTAAACATAAACAAAAATATCTTTGTAGTACAAGATATCTCTGGGGTATGAGCTTCTGCAAAAACAGACTAACCAAGGCTCTCCCTGACTCCCTGAGAGGATGGGCACTCTTCATCACCAGGTACCAACCTCCACCCAGCTCCAGCCCCACTGTCACATCAGCTAAGGGAAACAGGGATAAGCAGCAGCATGTCAGGCTCAGACAGTAATCACATCCCAGCCTCCATTTTGAATATTAAAATCTATGTCTGCTCCCTCTCTCCTCCCCACCCTCCAATCTGGTGCAGCAGCAGAGAAGGAAAAACATCTCTTCCTCCTCCCCCAAACCTCTCCTATGGCTAAGGGCCCCTTGAGATAGGAGGCTTTGATATCAGAAGAATGCAAACAGCAAGGCTCAGGTTTGCTACTTCTTAGGGTTTAGGAACAGAGACTTAAGAGGAATTTCAAATGATTATATATTGGGAGAACTGAAAGGGATGATGCCAAAAAGGAAGGAAAGAGCTATATACTCTGGAGCTATCTGGTTGTAAATCCATCATTTAAACTATAGGATCTTCACATTCCTGTCTGTGCACTCCCTCATTCTCATTCCTTATCCTGCAATACACTCAAAGTGCATTTTCAGGGACATGTTATGCAGGAGTGAAGTGCTGTCCCATACCTCACCTTCTGACCTGAGGGTCCTCACAAACAGTCCCCAGAACTTTAAAACATCTGATTCAGCTATTTGTGGTGTCATGCTGAAAAATCAAATAGTGACATGTTTCAGTTTAGTAAAAGGGGTAGCTTTTGTTTTCAAAGCCATTGCAGCTTTTACAGCAGATTTGCTCAAATAGTTCTGTCCTTGAGCAGGCAGCGAGCTGCAGCTAAAGCTGCTGAGAACCTCTTTGCACTGGAGAGGCAACGTGCTAGACTGAGATAGCTCTTGCTTTTCAAATCTATTAAAGATCTTCATCTCAGGAGCTGTAACTGCTTTGGTTTCTATCAAAGCACAGCCTAAAATGGTCTGATCCTAAATGAGTTCTGTCATCAGTTACAAAATAGAATTATTAAAGAAAAAAATGTGACTGATAACTTACAATGAAGCTTTCAATTTTATCTCCATTCCTTTGCTACTCCAAGCAATCAAAAACGTGATAAATTGTGTATTTTGCTTATGGAAAATGGTCAGCATTTAGCTTAGTTGTGAAGTCAAATCCAAGGCTGATTTAGCAACAAGAATGCAGCTGAATAGAGAACATACCCACAAAATTAAAAAAAAAGAGGTGAAATAACACTATCTTTTCACAGCATGAGATGCTAGTGGAAATTCTAATGTGGAAGTTGTGTGCTGTCCTATTAGTTAATTAAGAAGTGACACACAACAGCAATGAAGGTGCTGTTTTCATGAGACACTACAAGAGCACCAGCAAAAGCAGGGTGAAGTTAAGCAACAGGGAAGAGCAGCAGCAGGGAGAAAAGGAAAGGAGACACAAAGTAGATCACTGCAATCACTGCAAGAAAATTTTCCCCTCTGCCTTGTGATAAGAGATTTCCACTACCTAAACCATAGTCTGCACCACATTAAGAGCATCCTAATACTGGGATCTCACAACAGTTGAGGAATGATTAAGTAATGCAGTCCCTGATTCAGAGGCATATGTGCTGAGATGCATCCTTACCATAGCAAAAGCTTTACATTAGGAGAACTCAAGTGGGGTCAAAAACAGGAAAGTGGGTGCTTGTTTGCCCTTTTAACTGGATTCTTTATGTTCTGACAGCACATGTGGTAACTACAGTAACATAGCATAGGTGGGGAGAAAGGGAAATCACTTGGTAAACCAAGCAAGGAGTACACTTCATCACCTTCCCTTGTAGGATAACTCACACATGCACTACAAATTCCCCATACTGCAGTTCATTACTTTTGCCTGTCCCTGCTAGTGAGTACATCCTGATAAACTTTGGGTGGCTTTTGGACTGAATGGAATGGCTATCCTGCACAGCAGAGTGTGCTGGTTATTGCAAACACTGATAGGCATCCCAGTCTATATAGGGTCAGTTTGTAACTGTGGACATTCCAATTCAGACTGCTCCTTGCAGTGAAAGAGGGAAAATAAACCTTGCATGAAAGAGGGTGGGTGCAGACCCACAGGAAAAGGTCTTCCTTGTATTTCTAAATTTTAGGTTCCTTCTGAATGGAAGCCCTAAGAGTTGACATACCTTCCCTCAATGAGACATTGTGATGACACTGTGTGATCTGTAGTGTGACACTGGAGAATAAAACACAGGAGTTATGCAAAGGTCATGCAGATAATCCCTTGATAAAAGGGGAATCCCTTGGGAGGAAAAGTGCAGCCATACAACCTAATCTTATTTGTAGTATTCAAAGAGCTTGAGGAACAGAATTCTGGAAGGGAGCTAGCAGCTGAATACATTTTGGCAAACTACTGAACCTCTGACAGACCAAGAAGTTTTACAGTACATGATGTGTCAGTGACTCACTTTGTATACAGCTCTAATGCACATCCTCCCAATGATGGCTTCTAAACAGAATGTAAAACAAATGTACCAGCATTCAAAATGCAGCCAAGAGTGTTCCTGTGTTTTAGAAATGGGAAAAGTGGGATGCACAAAGCAAGAATTTCTAGGTATGTAAAAAGACAATTCATCCAAATAGGAGGCATATAATGAAATTGTTGCTTCACAATTGAACTCCAGGACGCAAAAGAAATGGCAGGGAGATAGGAATGCTCACACTGCCTGCTGTCTCAAGAAGCCCTTGGCAAGGTAACAGTGAAATCATGCACCCAGCTACTGATCAACACAGGTCTGACATTAAACCACAAGTGTCCACTTCTCTTACTGGCTGTTTAATAAATTGCTTTGGAACGGGTGGAGGTAGAGAGGAGATCTTTCCAAAACCATGTCTCAATGTTCTCCCTCAGTTAATGAATGTCAGCAAGTGGAATAGAACAGAAATTTGATATGTTTTTCTAGCCTTTCTTATAGAAGCATTTGCAACATCTTAGAGGCCACAGGCATAAAAGTGGAATAGTGGGAAATTAATGTTGTCTGTAGATTTTCAGGATGTAAGCTGGGCAATTTCAGCTTGTGGGTTAGGCATACTTTAGGTTTTAAGTAGTGTTATAACAGCTCACTATGACTTGAACAAGATTTTAATATGAGCAATCTGATGTTGAGTATCATTTATTACCCTGTTACACATTTCCAATTCAGATAGACCTGTTTGTGGAGTTAGTATTATGTGACTAGAGATGAACAAGCTATATGCAGTGAACATTTTATCCCAAAATCAGAGTATTTCTTATCTTTTCAAACTACCCCTGGAGGTTCAGCAATTTCCATACGTGTATGAGTGTCACTGTTTTAGCAAACCAACTTTTTAGAGCTCTGCATGAAGTATGCACTTAAATGCTCAATGGTTTCCTACTTCTGCATGCTGTAGTTGGACACCTAAGATAAATGACATTGTTTTCAGTGCCTAACTCAATGATAATGCAACTTTGCCCTAAATTACCTGGGGGAAAAAAAAAGGCAACTGGGAATTCTCTCAGCTCCAAGACTTCCTAGGTAACGAAAAGCTTTTACTTCAATCTATCAGCTCCTGCATCCAAAAGCCTCAACACCACAGAAAAACCAATGAATCTGCCTCTGGCATACCACTGGTAGGTAAAGATGGCAGTGGTAAGGGATAGTGCAGCAAGGCCTTCAGCAGCCCTAGATTAAATTGCTGCAGAGTTCAGGGAGCTGCTGTAAAGATCTATAATTAGCACTGACACTTTATCAGGGGCTGGAAGATCTCCCTGAGACTGCATTCCTCATTTGGTCAGTGGGTGCTGCATCAAAGCCTCCATTTCTTATTAAGAGGGGTGGAGCAATTTGGGCATAAAGTGCAAATGCCTAATTGTGCACAAATGTCCATGTTCAAATGCAAATACACTCATAGAAATAAAACCCTGTTTGCATGAATATTTGTGAAAAGAAAAAAAGGAAGGACTAAGCATGGTCCAACTCCATTAATCAAATTTCAAACAAACACTTGCAAACAATGTTTCACATTATTGGCTCGAGTCTTTTCATGAGACAAAAGAAGACAATTTTACCTGTTTGCATGCTTATTCTTTTGATTGAAGCAGTACAGTTAAGCCAGCGAAAAGTATTGTATAATCCCACAAACAGGCAGCTTAGCAAATATCCTTAAACAACATGGAGTGTATTTGAATTTATCATACCTATTGATGCAGCCTAATGACACTTGAGAAACGGGAGACATTTTTAATTTTAGAATGTAATGAAGTATCAGGGAAAGCAATCCAAATTTATCCTTGCTTTACTTTATCTGCTGCAGTAGAGAGTTACATTGGCAATGCATTCGGTGCAGCAAATTTGCTTAGAGGAATACACAGAGCCTGGAAAAAAATGGAAGTAACTTTTGCGGATGTCTCTGCTTGTATCTAAGTGTGAAATAATATGCAAATGTATTCTGTAGTTCTCAGGACAATTGAGGAAGTGATATGATAGGATTGTGCAGCTGCCATTCTGACCCACAATTTAAATCAATGAATATATTCTTGTTCTAGCAAATTTATGCTCGAACAATAATTTTCAACCTAACTTTATTGTTTTGTGGAGAAGCATAATAAAAACACAGAATAAATTTCAGTATATATCTGTAAATTTTCCTCAGTAGCTTGGGAAATGTATTGTATATAAGAAGATCATTATGCTGTTACAGTCATCAGAAAGACACTATCCTTTATGGCAGAACACCATCTTTTGGAAAAAAATATCCTTGTTGGTTTGTGAAAATTTTTCAACACATCCCTAAGACATGTTTCAATCTAATTATGATCATTTTGAATTTTCAGTTGCTCCAAAATTTAAGGGAGAAGACCAAAATGGGGAAAAGTTTGTATCCTTTTCACATTTAAATACCCCATGCAAAGGAAAAAGCAGCATATTCAGCTTTTTTTTCTTGAGCTGGAAAGGCAATAGAAGAAAGGGAACAAGTTCCCATTATTATTATCATCATCATCATTATAATTAACAGTATTATTAATTTGGTCTAAAACCTGAAGTGAGACAACCTCTGCAAGTAGCTCTGACAACAGAAATAAAAAATCATTTCTGATAACAGAAATAAAAAATCATAAATCAAACACAGTTATGATTTTTTATTTCTGTTAAGCACAGGTAGTGGCAAAACCTCTAGCAGCCAATATTCAAGTGTAAAAATAGCTCTTGATACCAAAAGTTTCTGCTGATTTCTTTCCTGGAAAGAGTATTTTGTTACCAAGTGCTCTTGGCATTGAACTGAAGGCATGAAATACTTTAAAAGTTCACTGAATATAGGAGGTTTCTACCCTCTGCACTGTGTGTGTGCATGCCTGTATACATATGTATGCCTCTCTATATATGTGTACATGGTCATTCAAATAATAATGTTTCATAAAGGTTGTTAATGTCTAGGTATGTTCTCTTTTACTTTCTTATATCTGTACATCACTACTGGGCTGGTCAAACTTTTTTTTTTTTAATTTATGTTCCAGTGAAATTTCCGTGATTTATAGTTTGCAAGGTTGCATATTTTTCACTCAATTAATTTTGATCATTTAATCAATTGAAAAAATACTTCAGATTTTATTTTAATCAGCCTCTACATGACTTGAGGGACTAAGAATTTCACTGTACATATAATGCATTGGAAATGCAAAAACTACCAATTTTATAAAGACAGTTTTAGAAAGTAAGGTAATTGAGCAAAAGGTTTAAAAACAAAGGTCGCACAGAAAATTCTTCTATAGGTGTAAACTGGATATATAAGCTGTCATCAAAGCCAAATTACCTGCAAATTTAGATGACCTACATATGCCAGAGATTTTCCACTGTTTCTTTCTGTCTTTTACCTGTCAGTTCCACGGTTTCAGTGAACATGTATTTTTAATGTGCAAATTTCAAATACATTATTTGTATGTCTTTCTACACACAGCATACAAAGTAAACCTAAAAAAAAAAATAAATTTAGTAGGTGCATTGATAGGCACGAGTGTGACTACACAGGTGTAAATAGCATTTGAGCAAGAGCATGTGACCAGTCAAAGGCCACATTGTACATTACGAACGGACAAAGTCAACGATTCATGAGCAGCTTTAATATTTCTATCTCTGGGGCTGGAGGAACAGCCTTGACAAGATTTCATACCCACAGCCTCCTGCACCTGGTTCCCATTACAAACCTGGCCTTGATAATGGGGTTGTGTTCTTCTGCAGGGGCTGGTGTTAGCACTGGTGTTTTCCTCCCGTAACTCTCAGAAGCTGAGCACCAATGTTATGGCTGTGTTTGACCCCTCTGTGCATGAGCAGTTACAGCTTCCATCACCTTTCTCACTACTTAGATAGAGATCAGATAAAAAAAATTCTCTAAGTATGGGTACAATGTCTGACCTGTTTTTATTTCCTGGGATATCTACAAAAGCTAGTGATACATTACAAGCTTCAGGGTTATATCCAAAGTCAGATTAGTTGTTTTCCTTCTTAGTTTATAATTGAAACATTTCTGCTTAAAAGATATGGTTGGAGACACAAGGATTTTTTTTTTCCAAGATGCTCTGCTTTGAATTCAATTTCAAATTACACAAGAAGTTCTAGTTGCAAAGCATAAATCCCTTTTAATACTTACCTTTGTCTAAGAGATACTAAAACCATTGAGCTATTCAAAAATGCATCTAATTCCTGATCAGAACTCACAAAAGAAAACCAAAAATGACAATGACAATGCTCAGTGTGCCCCTGAATACACTTAGAAAACTAATGCAAACACATATGACATTCACACAAAAGCGGAAATCATCTACACCTTAAACTTCTTAAAAAAATAGCAGGGAATTCCCTAAAGGGACATGCTGCCTAGAAAGTCCAGTCATACCACACAGGATATACCCTGAAAAAATATGTTGCTTGGAATCATTACTATTTCCCCCCCATTCTTTGTTACAAATGCATATGGATATCAGCCTTTATCTTATCTTGGCATGAAAATTCAAATATTGGAAGCAACAGCATAAATAAACAGAATTTCTCCAGCTAAAAAACTAAATGTTTGAGGTCCAGCTTGTTTTCCAGTTCTAATAAAAGGGGGCAGTATTACATCAGCTGAAATTCTGAATTGTCCAAATTATCATAAAAAGAGCTGGAGAGGGATACAAGACTGCTGAATTCCACTGAAAATAGACTGTTACTGTGTATGCAGCCACAAATCTGCTTGTCTGCCTTGGGGTAAAATTTTCAGAGCTAGTTCAGAGGGACTTAGGCTCCTGCATTGCAGCCACTTCAAAAAAATTTTACTTGACTCACTATTTTCCTTTCAAAATTATTAAGGAAATATTACAATGGGTATAAAATGAAGACCCATGTTTATGTAACTAGGATAAGCCTTAAGCCTAAAAAGGAAATTGCAAAATTATTGCAATTTCAAAAAATTCTGGAACAAACTGGGGGTTTTTCTTTTGTTTTTTTCTTTTTTTCTTTTGTTATTTTTTTTAATACAGATTTTTCAGATTAAAATACTGGTGTTCAAATATGGCTTTAGGAAATGAACTTTGAACACCCGATGTAAAAAAAAAAAGTTATAGCTCACATATATTATGTACAGCCACAAGTAGATTACTAAAGTGAGCAGATTCAGAGTCAAGTATAAAGGACATTTGTTTTGTAAGAAGTATGAGGACTGCTGGGATTTGTATTTGAAACTTTTCCCTATTCCAGGGCGTTTAACTTAGACCTGCCACTTGTCTGTTCTAAAATGATGGATCTGCAAAGAGGTTGTCTCTATGCAACGTGTCCTTCCACATCCCAGAAAGTCCCCAGGGAAAGGTTTGTTGGCTGAGCAGGATGACGTAGTCAGGAAAAAACACTTTGCAGTGTCTCTTTGTAGGAATCAGAGTCTTCATTAGACAGATGGAATACACTCCCACTGAGTTGAATAAATTGCCTATATTCTTGCAAGAAAGTGAGACCACACTAACAGTTCCTCAAGTAAATCAATGTCTTTCTTTTTTCCCTTTCTATACAGTTCTAGATTTTTAATTATAAAATCTAAATACTTAAATTACATCATACCTAATTGTAAGCTGTGGGAGGGCAGGACCTTTCTTAAGTTACAGTGAGACCAGAACTTGCTACAATGAGCGTGGAGACAATACCATATAAAAAGTAATAACTTTGCAAAACGAGTCATCTGCTGTTTTTACTGCTATCCTTTTTTTCCCCCTAATTTTTAGGCATTTACTCTTTAATTTCAAGTAGAACAAAGGTTCTACAAAGGTTCTGTTTAACCAACAGAAATAAAGACCCCATTGAAAATGCTCACAGTTCATGTCTCACCGTAGACTGAAATATAAGCATTGACCTCTTATTTACTAAGTATCAATAGTCTGCTAGAAGAAACTAAAGGTGAAAAAAAGAAAATACAATTTTTTTCTTAAAAGAAAAAAGGAAATGAGAAGAGATCAGTACCTGCAAATCTAAACCACATATTCGTAAAGATTTATAAGAAATCCACAAGGCCCTAATGACCAATTAATTCATGTTCTAAATTTAAGAGTGGCCAGGACTCCTTTCAGTAAAAGGAAAAAGAGAACTGCATGCAGAATGAACTGGAAAAGTATCTGCTTAACTTGTGTGTTTGGGGTTTTTTAACAGAGTTGAGAATTGACTCATAGAAAGGATGCTCATAACAAGGTGATTCTCTGTGATTGTCTGAGAAATCTCCAGCACAAACAGAACAGACAGTGTGACTCCTACCACTGCAGTTGTTCTGTCTCTGATGCTGAATGCATGGGGAGAAAAAAGCTGGCAAAAAACTGATGGCAGCAGAACGCAGCATTGCTTGCCTTTAGGAAAATAACAGTACAATGCTGGAGCCATTGCAGGGCTGTGGGCAGCCAAAAGGAGATTATGCATGACTAGTGACTTTTCCTACAAAGACTTCCTGAAGTGTTTTTGTACAAGTTTGTACGTGTGTGCAGGAGCTTCATATACATGATGAAGTGTAACAGCTCCAGAGGAGTTGTTACACTCTATTGTCTCAATAATCCACATACTTAACAGTCCCTAAATACAGCAGAGCAGAACGCCTCCAAAGGGGTCATTATGGCTTATCAAGTCAAATCCAAGTGCCTAAGTATGGATTTGATCAATAGACTGTAATATCTCCAGGGGTGAATAATACACGCTTTTAAGAATGTGCACATTTTGCATACAAACTGTGGGTCTATACTAGGAAAAATTACGTGGATTCAACTTGTGAAACTTTGATTTAGAGATAAGAAAGGAATAAAAGGCTCATTAGAAGAGGTGCTAAAGTACCATGATTCCCAGGAAGTAGGCAATGACTCATGTCATTTATTTTGGGGTCTAACTCTGCTTTCCTACTGCAAATACACAGTTGTCTGAAAATCTACAAAAGATGAAGAATGGAATAAAAACATTAAAATGTTATATTAAATTCTGCTTACTCTCAGATTTCAATGAATATGCTTCATGGGAAGTAAATGGGGTTGTGGGGATACAAATATGTTGTGGTAATTGATTTTGTATTTATTCTATCTTGACTTCATATATTTTTCTCCAATTACCGTTCTACCTATATTTTTTTTATACAAAGATTTTATGAAACATCTTCCTGCTTTATGTACGAAAAAGATAGGATCTGATTCTTTTTAAAAAAAATGTCAGTTATCTTATAAATTATATAACATTTTCAGATTCATTTAGAGCCTTAAATCAAAGCAAATCTTCTAGGCAATGACGGTAGTTTGAAATACTAAAATAAATACAAGTAGCTGAAGCAATGCAGATTTTGTTTAAATACTCCTTTTTGTTGGAGGTGAACATGGCTTGACTGGAAAAAAGTCACATCCTGCAAACAAGGATGAATTTTTGGTATGATTTTACTTTTGCTTCTATCACATTGTAAAAGCTCTGTGTATTATTTTCTTTGATTTCCTAACTCTCTCCCCTTCCCCAGTATTTCTGTTTACTCTGTAAAATTACTGACACCATTACTCTTCCCTTTCCTCAGTCAGACCACACTGGAGTTTTTTGCTCTACCTGAAGTGGAGCAGAAAAATTCAACTCTGTTATAGTGATCTTTTTGCCTCATGTGCATTGTACTGGTTTGGGCTCAGCGTTAAGCTTAGTTCATATGCTGCTGAGTTTTGGATTTGTGATCAAAACAGTGCTGGATAACACAGGGATGTTTCACCTATTGTCGAGCTGGCCTTCTACAGCAAGACCTTTTCTGGTTTTGAGGCTGCTCTGTCAGAGAGGAGGTTGAGAATTTGCCAAGCACTGAGAGGGGGACAGAGCCCAGCCAGCTGACCCCAACTGTCCAAAGAGATATTCCACACCATATGACATCAGACTCAGCAATAAAATCTGGAGGAAGAACGAGGAAAGGGAAATGTTTGGAGTTTTGGCACTTGTCTTCCCATGCAACTTATTTGTGCTGAAGCCCTGCTTTCCTGGGAATGGCTAAACATCTGCCTAGCAATGGGCAGTAGGCAATTAATTCCTTGTTTTACTTTGCTTACATGCACAGTTTTTGCTACACTTATTAAACTATACTAATCAACCCACCAATTTTCTAATTTTACCCTTCTGACTGTCCTCCCCATCCCACTGATGGGAGCGAGCGAGCGGCTGCGTGGTGCTCACCTGCCTATCCTAACCCACAGCTGCCCACAAACTCAAATAACTCCACAGGATGCTATCATCTCAGAGTATAAACCAACCTTAATGCTTTGGCAAATGACAATGTTGGGCTGCCTCGGAGTGCTGGGTGTTTTTGTTTCAGTCTTTCTGATGAGTGAATCTCTGTGAGCACTTTGAAAGCTTTGTAGATTTTTTTTTTTTTTTTTTGAACAGCAGAATATGAACACAAGCAATTTTCAATTCTGTGTCTGTAACCAAATACAAAGCTTTCTGAGATTTAAATGACACATTTTCAAAAAGGCCTAAGCCCAGGCTTTGAAGTTATGTACATAATTTTGTGAGCCCAATCATTTGCACAACAAACTATTACCAACTATCTGAACTTGAAGACCAGTAACTGACCAGAACTCAATAGCTTTTTTAAACCAGCTGCAGGCAATTAATTTGTCATTTTTTTCTGGTGCCAGCTTCCAGCTACTCATTTCTACAAGTCTAATTACCTGAAGCCAATTTCTGAAAATTTGGTCCTGAAAACACAGGGTTCTGATTCTTCAAAAGAAACCAATCCAAAATTGCAACTGTTATCAAAGCTTCACTGGGATTATGACAGAAACTATACTCAGTTTTCTTGGCATACAATTATTTCAAAATTATGTTTCTCTAATTGAAGTGATGTAGCATTCCTGCTTCCCCAGTTCCATTTTGATCATCCTGCCCATCATTTTTAGACTAAAAGAAGTATATCATAATGTAAAAATTGAAAGGTGGAGGGTGAAGGGGGAAAGAAGAGTGTTCTGGAATTCTATTTGTGTAAAGGATGCTTCTGGTTTTAATGTATTTTGTACTTGCTATAAAATATAAATACATTTTTCTTAGTATTCATGACCTAATTAATATTTTTATTTTCTTTAGGATAAGAGTGGGGATATAATATCATTTAAAATAATTGATTTATATCCCATTCTTTTGCAACCCCTGCCTTTTCTTACATCTGTGGGGTGAGGCACACCAAAAGTAAAACCAGAGCACATACTACAAGCTTTTCCTGCCTTAATGGCTCTGTAGTACCTGCTGCAATAAATAAACCCAGCAGGATTACATAGGGTCACTAAGAGACTTAACAACAGATTTCCCTGCTGCTGTTTTAGTCTTAGGTTTTAAAAGTTGCAAGTGCCACCATGAAAAGTCTCCACACTAAAGATGGCATTTGAGAATGATGGTGTTTGTATCTGTTAAAGAGTTCCCATTCACTCTGCTATATTTGCAAGTAAAAGAAAATTTTTTTTTTTGCTCAGACTGCCTGGTGTATAACCTCAATCCAGAAGCTATGCATCAATCTGTGCATTGCTAGTAACTGCCACAAAATAGAAATTTCAGATTATTCACTGAAATATTTACTGACTCTGCTTTAAAGGGTGAAAGATGAAATAGGAACTTGTTATATCGAATACAAGACATAAACATGATACTGAAAATACACAAGGAAGAGACTCAATAAGTAAGTGGATGCCATTTTTATACTTATTTTTCAAAGTGAAATCAAATGTGAAGAATTCTTTTAATAGCCCTTATAGCATATTAGACATTTTTTAAATGTCAAGCCACTGAAACTCACAAAATAAATTTTAAAATAAACATAATTTTATAAACTCTTAATACTGATCATGTATGTGACATTTTTTTTATTTTTATTAACTGAGCTTTAGTATCCTGCCTCTTGATTACTCAAGGCAAACACTGACTTTACAATTAGAGTGTTTGAACACAGCCTGCTTGATCAGTTATTAATTTCTACATTCTTAATAATATCAACTTGTATTAAATGGGGTTTCCAATTATGACTTTCAAACTAATATTAGCAGCCATATATATTTATTAGACACTGAGTCTGACTTGGATAAGCATTGTTTATCCTGTGTGACAACATTTTAACCAATCTTTTTTAACAGACACTACTTATTTTGAGTGCTGTAAAGAAACTACCAAGCAAAAATATAAAAAGTAATTAAAAGGTGTGTATCAATCTTTAATGGGTCTTTTTATGTCACTTCTTTCTCTTTCTGTGCCTTGCTACAAAACACTTACCCAAGAATTCCCTTGTGAACTGAGAAAATATCAGAATAATTTGATAATATTCTGATCTTTTAATATTTTGATCATTTAAGACACAGTTAATATTCTGCTAAGTCTTATACTCAACCTGGACTTGAAACTCCTGTTAGACTTTGGGCTACAATATAGTCTTTCCTCCCTCACCCAAGAAACAAAGAACCTACCCTGCCCTCTGATACAGAAAATCACAGAATGTTTGCAAGCATTGAAACTACCTGTTGTTCTGGAGTGTTTTAACAAATAGTCTGAAACACTGGCTGCTGTATGGGCTAGTTAATGTGTCAGTTTTCTTTCCATTCATTACTAAATTGCATCATAACTGTTCTATTTGCCAAAGCTTTAGCGACTACTGGGATAATGCTCTTCCCTTTCTAGATGACTGGAATAAGTATTATGGTCTCTAACTGATTTTGTGTCAGTGGTGAAAAATAACTTGTGTTCTGCATTTTTTGCAGCCTCTAGGGAAGCTCACAGAAAACCATTCTCCATCCACAGGGCTGCCTTTTACCTCAGCCAGTTACCAGAGACCTGCTGCTGGAGCAGATCCTGAAGACCTCAGAGAGGCCACAGAATGGGACAACACAGGTTCAGGGGATTTTCCAAGAATCTTCTTTGTCCTCTGACTGGTGATAGAAACTGTTCCTTACCTTTAATACATGTCCCAGGTTGCTATTTTGTAACCTGAGATCATGTCCTGCTCAGTCCAGTGCTGGTCCCATTATCCCAACACTTTCTCTCATTTATCCTTTTACTCTAGTGTGCCACCTCATTTCAGTGATTCAACACTGAGGATTCAACAGAGAATGTTTAATCTCTAATTTCCCACTGCAACTGAGAGCCAAATGCAGCTGTTTTGAGCCTAAGTACTTTGTTGCACCTGAACCACAGATTCAAGCACACTCAATTCATGCCCTGGCATTATAATACTCAACCATGCTAGCACAGAGCTGGCCTTTTAGCCATATTTATCAATCAAAGCCATTCTCAAAAGCACAATTCAGAGTCTGGTGACCATGAACAATGGAAGCTCCAACCAAGCCCTTTCCCATGTTTCTATGTGCACGCTTACATGCATGCACAGGACTGTGGGTGTGAATGCTGCCATGTGCACCTAGAGAAGTTTACAGCACTGCACTGAGAAGTGACAAAGGTGTATTTAACATGAAATCAGAGAGGGCTAAAATCTCTAAAAAGAAATTTCTTATAAAAATAAGAAGCTATTTTGCAGGGAAGGGAAGAGTGAGTGACAGACTGTGGGGAAATGGGAGACATTACCTTTTCATTCCTGCAGTTGTTTAGACCCATGTTATTCATGGAGGGCAATTTCCCATCAACACCATGAGGCTGCTGTTGCTGCTGCTGTTCCCTTTGGATTTGCTCTCTCATTTTTCGAGCCTCCTGAATGGCTTTCATTACTGTGTCCTGGTCCCCAAATAGGGCAGGTGAATTAAGACTGGAAAGGATATCTATAAAGAGAGAACACATTTTATTTAGGTAATTATCCAAACTATAATCCAGGGTAGGAACTCTGCTCTCATACTCTTAGAGCTGCTCCCAACCAACATCTGCAGAAGGAGGAGGAGTGGCAATTGTTGTCTGTTTGAAAGCTGAATTACTCTACTGAAGTGACTGATAACCTCATGCACTTCTTTTGCTGTTACAAATACATCCACTGAGGTCTTGGAATAGCCTGATATGGAGCTATCTGAGCATACTCATGGACTCAAATTTAAATATGTTTAAGACAACAGTATTCTGAAGCTTAAACTGGAAACCTTTTGAGGTATTAAAATAATTAATGAAATGAGCAAAGGAAAAAATCTCATCTACTAGGCCATGAAAATCCATGTCAGTTCTTAGAATTTCTTTATCGAGAGATCCATCACTCTAGGCATTTGGATTTTCATTTCAGAAAGAGCACTATCATTTACTTTTTGAGGACAAAGGTCATTATCACCATAACATAAGCATAAATCTCTAAAACAGAGAGAGAAAAAAACAGCTTTGTTTCCTATCACTCTGAACAGGAAGAAACTTTTAAACAAGCATCAAACTCAGGCAAGCATTCCTGTTACATCTTACAAGGCATTCATGAAGATGAGTATCCCAGATACAGTTGTAGATTTGAGAGAAAAAGACAGCATTTATTTTGTGACTGTTTCTTTTTTTGTTGCTGTGACAAAACTGTGACCCACCTGCTCCTACATGGAAGTATTGTTTATACTGCACATGGATAGATTGGTGCACATATATTCTAGCTTGGGAACTTTGAGAAATCACAGTTTGTGTGTGACCTGTGCATCTGCCTGGCCAGCAAATGTCTTTTATAAAAGCTCTGAATTTGCTAGATTTGTATACCTATTGACAGCCTACTACTACTAAAAAAAAAAATAAGGAAATAAAAATAAAAAGTGAAAAATCCCCAAATCCAAAACAACAACCAAAAAACCCCAAACAGGCTAAGATTTGGAATTAACCTTCAAAGATAATTTTTATATTCTTTTCATTTCATTGAGGTTCAGGTGAGTACAATACAGCAAATTCAACCTCAAAGGACCCTAAATTATTGTAAAATAAAAATGATTAAGAGTTTCTCACACTTTAACCAAATGCTAAATTGAAAACTATGGCCTAAGTAAGAAGAGATGCAGACTGTGATGTTTTCATCCTATCCCAACAAGTGATGGGACTGGTGATGTTTCCAATCTGAATTAAATACCCCCCTCCAAAATAAAAATAATGTATTGTAAGACAACCATTGTTCCTCCTGAGGCAAATTTGCAATGTTCTGAACCATTTCAGCCACTAAGTTCCATTCTGGACCCTAAAGAAGTTGGGAACCTTATATGCATTATTTTTAAAGAGATAGATTCATAACAATGTACATGTAGCAAAAGCTCCTACACAGCTTGTTGATTTTTGGTAATGTCTTCCTGTATATTTTTATACTTAAAGATTGAGACAAAAATTTTTTATGACTTTGCTTGAAAAATATTTATACCTTAGGCACTATATGTCTTCTGTGCTCCTTTCTCTTGAATAGTCTATGACTTCAGATTGATATTTCACTTTCTAATGTAAGATAATACAGTGATAGTTGCAAATAAATTGACAGGTAGAGTATCTAGATAGTTGCAGAAAATATCTTTCTGAGATCATGATGTTCCCAAGTGTTTGGGAATGGAAAAAACCCCATAATTTTTATATATTTAATATATGTATTTAACATATCTATTCATTATTCACAAGTGTTTCTATATATTTTACAAGTACACTTGAGCTACAGATTGTGAATAAGTGGTCTGTAGTAAGTATTTAGTCACTGTTAAAATTTACTATTTGAACTTTAGGGCTGATCATCTACATTTTGCAGCTCTTGATTCTGTTTCTTGACTGGCTAAAGTAGTCTTCATACATAGTTTTCAGACCAATTTTGTTTCATCACTTAATAAGCTTAAAGGATCTTGAACACAGGTCAAAAATTCCCTACTTGTAACCATATGAATCAACAAAATCCTAACAGATAGGTGAAGAAATAACAAAAATATGATCAAATAACAAAAACATGATCAAATAATAGCATTAACTGTCTGGATTTATGCCTTTCCATCTCTATTAAAAAAAAAAAAATCTATCTAATATCTGGTGAGGCTCCATGTGTGTGCAAAGGTAGTTTTTTGGGTTTTTTTTGATCCAGAAGTCATAATTTAGAAGTTAACTTTGTGTGTATACACCCAGTAGATGCCTTTAGGAGAGATATTCACACAAACCTGATTTACAAGTCTCTATTATCTATCTTTATTTAGAGAGATCTTATCTGTGTGTGTTTGTATGTATTTCCTACATCATGTATTTCTTTCCTGTGTTTGTCACACACTGATACATCTCTTTGGATACTCTTATAAAACTTTGGCAATCACTCACTCTTTGAAAAGCTTCACTATAATTTTGTGTTTTCCATTTTAAACAGAAATGTGCAACCAAGTATCAACTTAATCCAGAACTAAGTGTGCTCAGGCTGGAATTTCATGCAGAAAACGTGCCTATTTTCTCCTTTTCCCAGGACAGATTAGTTACCTAAAGAGGATCCTCTTCCCAGAGATCCACTGAGCGGGCTGGGGATGCCACTCTTGTTCGTCACTGTCACCGGGCTGCTTTTGCTGGCTGGGAAGAGATTCTGCGTTGGAGATGTTGGGGATTTGACAGGTTCAGCTGTTTTGGGTCGGGCTGAGAGATTCAGTGGCTGAGCTGCTTCATCCTGCAAGGGTTTAATGTAAATAACGATTAGGAAAAGACAAATGAACGCATCATTTTGCGAGCAGCAGTTACTTTACACCTCGAAGACAATACCACATTCCACAGCAATAATAACAAAAGAAGCTAATTATCTGCCTCCTTTAAGATGCAACGAAAGGAAACCTCATTAATTTCTCTGTGTTATGCTTCTTATTTACATTAACTATGTGACTGGATCATTCTTTTTGCCAAATTAAAATTAGAATTAGCTCACATTACAGCTTAATTTCCTAATGTGTTTTCGGAGATCTAAATTAACCTAGGGCATTTACAAAGAATTATTTAAAATTTCCAGCAGCTCAGTAATGCTTTTGCTCTGGTTCTATTTGAAAAGTTCCTGGCACTATAAAAATAAGTTATGTAGCTTATTTTTAAATGTATTAGAAACTGAGGAATCAGACGTACTACTATGAAAGAATCATTTGGAAGTCCTGACAGCTCTTTGGCCCACATTTAGAGCTGCTGCTAGCTTATACATTCCATGCATCTAATTCAGAGTGCATGTTTTGTTCAGTGAAATAATCTGTGCTGGTCCCTCATAACAGGAGATAAGAATTTCACTGAATTCAAATTCCTTTACTTATTAGGGTAGTGACTACATGCCGTATGCATTTAAAAATATATTATATTTTCTACTATTTAATTTTGCTAACTTTACGATATTTTATTACCCAATTTCCAAACTATTTTCCACATAACTGCATTTCTACTCCTTGTTCGATACTTCTGTATTATTCCCATCTTCTGTACCTATTTCTGCTGCATTTAACCTTTATTATATATGTTTTATTTGCATTAAGACAAGGAATGTTTTTTAAGGGTGTGTAAATCTAGTATTAGCACTTTTATATGATTTGATACTTTTCTTTTACAACTGTGTAAGAAACTCTCTCTGACATATGTCTTGTTTCTGTGCTGTAGAATAGGTCCATCTAAAAATGTCTCAACTCTTTGAAGAAGACTTATTCAAGCAATTAATTTCTTTGATAAGTATAAACATTTGCAGTGCAACCCTCTTCCCATTCTTTCAGCTTGTTCCTTCACTTAATACATTAAGCAAGACAGAGCACTTACAAAACTGTGAAATGGTGATTTTCTGTCATTAAAGAGCCCAGTAAGACAGATCTCTCATTTAAAATATGCCCAGAGCAGAATTATGCTGGATGTAAGAGATTGTTCATATTTCAAAACACTGCACTGATCACTTTGAAGCTTAGAATTATGTCAAAATACAATAATACATCACATTGTCTCATCTTCTCCATTCTCCTTATTGTCAAGCAAAGTACATCTGGTCACACACAATGCATTAAATAGGAAAATGTAATAAACAGGTATTTATAATGCCATCATATCACCAGTTTTAAACTTTTCCCATAAAACTTCCTGGCCTCAGAGCATGCACAAACATCCACATCCTTTCGGGGTACAGGTGAGAGCAGAAGCTCGAAGGCACAAGGGACAGAGTCAATTTTGGTGCTTTGTGGCCACATTTACATGTGACTTCTTTCCTTGCACAGATACAAAGTGGCTTCCATAAACTTTTCCAAGAGTTCAGAGCCCCATTCAGACCATGAAGTTTGCCAGGCTAGGTACTGTGAACCTGTGCACATACCATTCTATGCTACAGTGTTCAATTTTTAAATACTTTTCAATATAGTACTGATAGGATAATGAAAGAACTCTAAACACTGCCAGAACTTGCTTGATTGTATTATATGGAGAGCATTGTCATTTCTGCAAGGCAACCAAAAAACTGGAAAAACATCCTGGTCACTGACTTAAGGAAAGCCTATCTTTCTTTTTGAAAGATCTGACTTCCATAAAAGAATTGCATTAATTCTATAAAAAATGCATGTAGCTTATACAAACTGCTTAAAACCAGGGAAAATATAGAGGATTTGTTAAGCAATGAATGACCATCAAAACTGTCACAGTTAACAAATGTAACAATCTGCAGAGACTGAATATAGGTACTGCTTTCATAGTAATAATTTCTCCATTACCTATTGGTATTTGTCCACATAAAGCACTTGTAGTTCATCTTTAATATTCTGAATGCAGTAGTGTGCTTAATAAAAATAATCATAAAAAGACTTCAATTTTATTAACATATACTTTAGTCCATTCAAATTACATTATATAGGGAAACCCCCAAGAATTTGCATGTGGTCAGTTCTGTAATAGGACTCAGCTGGCCACAAACCTGGAACAGAATTGGCCTTGGTTCAAGAAGATATGTGTTGAATTTAACCAGGGAAAATTTGACTCATACAGCAAAGGTTTGGTTTGGTGTAGGTCCATTTGGCTTACTCACTACCAGAATTACTTTTTCACATTAAAGTAGTCAGTAGCATATTCTCAATGCCATAAATCACTGGTGTTAGGTATCACTATACTATGGCAACTTTGCTGGAACAGTTGGGCTTTGCTTTTGGTGGCTTCTGTATTGACCCTAGCAAACTCTGCATAGGCGGTAAATTTCCCTGACTGCTCCCAAACCTGGCATTGGATTACAAGAGGTAAAATATTAGACTAATACACATCTACAGCTAAGTAAAGTGAATGCTTTGCTAAATAAATGTTAGATCTGGCCATAATGGAATAGTTTTTATTTATTAGTACTCTCAGCCTAGCAAAAAAGTGTCATGGAAATTTATCAGCCCAGGCAGAAATATCTACTCACCCACACTTTACTGCGATGATTGATGATAATGAAAAAACAAATGATATTTTACTCTCGTGTCAAAAAATGGGAAGGAAAAAAAAAAAAGAAACCACCACCTCACCAAGTGAGTAAAATCTTCTCAGGCTGGTTTGAAACTAAGGACTGTTTGCCTGCAAGGTGTCAGCAGCCAGCAAAAAAAAAACCCCAACACATCCTCTCTCTCTCCCCACAAAGTCACTAGATGCCACCTTTAGATTTAATTTAATTGTTCAGCATTTATACCCCTATCATTCAAATGGGTAAAACATCTGAATGTTGATTTTTTTTTTTACAGTTTGGAGTAAATTGGTCCTAAGCATGTTTTTCCTTCTCATGAAATCCCCAACCACCCCGGGAGAACACCAGGCAGTCGCACCCAAAGGCTGCTCTACGGGTTTCAGGGGGAGCACAGTGCTCATTCCAGGCTCCTGGCAAATGCCATGTTGTAGCTGCCTGATTCCAAGCTAGTGAGAATAAGCAGGCACAAGCACTCGGCAATGGAGCAAAACCAGCGAGGAGCAGCGTGGTTGTCAGCAGCTGTGTGAAATCAGCAAAAGTCAAATCAATCTGCAGCGACACAATGTTTTCCCCAGAGCCCTGACTTATTATTTTTACAGGAGGCTTTTCCAAAATTGTAGAATTAAGTACAGCAGAGATTTGTAAAATGATTAGAAGATCTACAGTCTTTCTCTTACCCTAACAGTATAAGCCAACACCACATTTTAAGATACTCAAGAGTTCAATGTGAAACAATTCGTGAAATGGATGCCATCTATGCATGTTACCAGATTACAAACTGAAGTCTTGAAAATATCACATTTTACTGATGAATCTGTTGTGCTGCCTCTGGTAGGAAGAGGAACGCCTAGTATTTTTGGAAACAAATGCACGCTTTCTCTTCCCTTCTCTCTACTGATAATGCACCACTAAAATGGAACTTTTTATTTGAATATTGAAGAACAGTACCGTGGTTCAACTTCCAACTGTAAAATAATTACAGAGATCATTTGCTTTTACTGTCCTTCTCAAATACCATCTTTTTTCTTCACTGAAAAATACCTTAACTTGAGTTACCGGGCTGGTCCCTCTCTTCTCATTTTTCATCCCAGTGGGTGAAAGTGCCCCTGTCGTATTTGGTGGCTGTGGAGTAGATGGCATTTTGGCTCCAGGAGAAACTTGCATGCTTGCCAGCTGAGCTGCATACAGTTGCTGGAAGACAAGAAGATATACATATATTCCTGCAATATTCCTAAAGAAAGAAGATGTAAATGCACTTTTTTTTTTTTCCCCCACTGGTGTTTCTTCTCTTAAAGGATCTTTTTCAACTCTTGTTTGTGGCTTCCCTTTGTGCTATTTGCAAAAAGAGAAAAAACTAAGTGTGGAAAACTCCCAAACACCAATATCTTTTCTCTTCATTTGACTTTTGCTGATTTTTCTTGATTTTTTTTTCCTTCTTGCTAATGATGATTATGGTGTTGAGCAAAATTTACACTGTGCCTGAATATTAAAAACAAAATTATAAGGCTATTTATGAAAAGGAGGTATACGCCCCTGTCAGAAACAATAATAATCCACATATTTCTGTTCTTAGCAAGAAATTAACCACTAACTCCAGAAACTTTACTGGGAGCTGCCACAAGAATGGTTTCCTACCAAAAGGCAAAGATAAAATAGCCAACAAGGAATGTCTCCATCTCTCTGTACAATGATATATGTTCTATAAATGCTAAAAATGAATCTAGGCCTTAAAAGTTCCTGTAAATAGTGATGAAAGTCCAAAAAAAACTCTAGTGGAACTTCTCAAAAAGTTTAACCAAAACATAGATTTTTTATTAAAATAAACAACCCCAACCAATAAAAAGAGTTTTCTGCACAAAATCAATTTGGTCCCATTTCTTTCCACTGACCAAACTTAAACCCTCACCTTGAATTAGCATAATAAATAATTCTTTTGCCATGAACAGGGAAGATCCTAATCCCTCTTCTACACATAGATCTACATAAACTTTGCCTTATTAGTGAGAAAAAAGCCAGGTGGTTTGTATGTAATTTCCAACATTACTATCATTCAGATGGACAAATAAAAAAAATTACAGTAATCAAAAGCAGACCTTTCAGCACATGTAATTAAATGAAAGCTTAATAAAGAATAATTTGCAAGAGCCAGATGTGCTTATGTCATAATTGTTGCTTTCTTTGGAACAATTTTTCTAATATAACAAGCCTCCACAGAAATGAAAGTTACACAATACTATAAGTTCAGTGACTCAGTGGCGAGACAAACGCAGGAGGGAGGGGCAGAGTCACAGCTCAGGGTGACAAATGAAAACTATTGTTTGTTTGTTTGCTTCCACCCCTTTCTAGTACCACACAGGAACCACAAAAGGATCACAGATTAATGTTTTGAAATTAGTGTTGTTTAAATATTTTGGCTAAGGTACAAGGTTTTTTCCTATGCTTGAAGGAAAAAGATTGAAAACAGAAAAAAAATTCCCAGCTATTGGTGAGGTCGTGGAGAATGAAAACGAAGCCTTTCATACAACAGTAGGTGGGGTTTTTTTCCCCTAATAATACTATCTTAGCCCCTTTAGAATATTTGAGGTCAACCTTTGCTTCCTTAATAGGATGATCTGCTTAAAAGAGAGTAAAAAGTACATTTCACAAACTTTTAAAATCCTGCACATTCTCAGCTCAGGAATAATCAGGCACTGCACTATAAAAGAGATAACACAATAAACTTGTATGCAATTTAAAGACAAAACCTAACAATTATAAAGGCTTTCTCAGTATTCTGTGGCTTGTCTATAAATACTTTTCCTTTTTCTTTTAACCCATTTCACTTCCTCTTCAACTATCTGAAGAAGAGTACTTACACTTTACTAAAAGAAGACTGAAACTTTTGTACTTACAATACTGTGTTGCACTTTCAAAAGTGCAAAAGGAATTCTGTGTAAAAAAACCTCATATTTATTAACTGAAGTTCAAAATAATTTCCTTTTCAGGTAAGCCATCAGGGCACAAAAATGTGGGTTATAAATTATTCTTTCTACAGTATTCCATTTTTCATGGAAGATAAAACTTGATTGTCAATTGTGGCAACTAAAATAGTGTGGTGGGTTGACCTAGGCTGGCTGCCAGCTGCCCAGCCAGCCACTCTCTTCCTCCCCCACTTCAGCAGGATGGGGGAGAAAATAAGATGGAAAAGGTCATGGGTCAAGACAAACACAGGGAGATCTCTTACCTGTTACCATCACAGAAAACAAAACAAAACAAAACAAAACAACCCACTTGGCTTGGGAAGAATTTATTTATTCTAATTGACAATAGAGTTGCCTGGCAAGAAACAGAGATCAATACTAAGGATCTATCCCTGCCACTTCCCCTTGAAAATCTCTTGAAGAGATATTTCAAGATCAATGCAAAGACAGAGACACGTGACACCAGTCAGAGCAGGACTTGCTGGTCACCTGAGTCCCACCAGGACCAGCAACAGAAACACCCACAGCATGTGGAGGATTCACATCAATAAAGTGGGCTGTTCTACTGACTATCTAGGAAACTTTGATTTCACAAATGCAACCAGGAAAAGTAGAATAAAATTAGAATTTTTCACCACTCCCCTCCCAGGGTGTTGAGGGCTGTATTGGATGTTGTGCAAGTCCTGTCAGGGAGAAATGTTTCTAAGGGAAGACAGAATAAAAGAAATCTTGTCGTTTACATATCTCAGTGTGTATATAAATCATGACTGGCTTATTCCAAGGTCTTAGCACTGGCATTAGCCTGGCCTTTCTTTAAATTTATTTTAAAACATAAAAGCAAATGTATAAATTCGTAACAGTAATTGGCTTTCTGCTTTGCTTAAAACAAAGCTGTTGTACAAGCAAGTACAAATACTGCAAGAATTCACACCAGCACTAGCAACACTGCTGTGTGGACTGGAAAGCTGTATAAGTTTTAAATACCAGTTTGTATGGGGAGCTAGCCAATGTGGAAAAATATGTGCATGCCACCATTGCAGGGAAAAAAGGGGATATTTTTGCAAATACCACTGCTGTGGCTCAAAATGGCAATTTAGGACCTCACATTGAGATGGTCAGATTGTGAAGCTTCTATTTGTAAGATTGAGGAGAGGAATAAAACCCAAACGTTGAATGAATGTTGACTGTTGGCTTTTAAAGCTCAAAAGGAATAGCTTCAATGGAATTTTTTTAAACTGAAATTCTTACCTACAAACTACTCCACAAGTAAAAAAATTAAAATACCTTAAACCCTGAAACATATCTTATTTTTGATCTATGCCCATCACATAAAGAGAAGAACATTTCGTAATCCTTATGCTAACCACTGACTCGGGAGGCTCTTGATTATAAATTAGATATTCAAAATCATCAAGTATTCTTGATTGTTTTAAGAAGCCTTAAAAATGTATAGCCTGGTTTTTATTTTTTTCTCAGAGGTCACAAAGTTAGCTTCTTACAGTCCAATTCCCAGCGTATAAATAAAAGTAATGCTGATTTTGAATTCCTCAGTGCTCCTGAAATAGTTAACAATTTTCAAGCACAGCTTATTTAAGGTATATAAACAAGGATGCAGCTTTGCAGTTTTCAGAACCAGGCTTGTTCTAATGTCAGATTTGACACCTAAGGGTGGGATTTTGAAATGCCACAAGTCTCA
This sequence comes from Urocynchramus pylzowi, assembly GCA_013397555.1. Taxonomy (NCBI): domain Eukaryota; kingdom Metazoa; phylum Chordata; class Aves; order Passeriformes; family Fringillidae; genus Urocynchramus; species Urocynchramus pylzowi. The sequence goes on along the minus strand of VZRH01005339.1, from coordinate 2,128,407 downwards.
GGGCAATGGCAAGTCAAGTCTCACGTTTAAGCACCTATGAACTTACAGATTCACAGACTTAAGCACTTGTTACTAAAACTCTATTTCAGCTGTAATCAACTAAAAATCGGAGGGGAATTTATAGATGAGGTCACTATGAGTCTGAATGATGTTCACCTACTTTAAAAAATTTCAGACAGGTAGGAGAGTGCTGTACTCAGCATGTGCACAGAACAGCACAAGCACATACTGATTTTTTTACCTGGAAATGGTGCAGTTCACACTATGCCTCTGTTAGAGCTTAGAGCTATAACAAGTCAAGAAGAATTGAATAACAAACAAAAGTATTCATTCTGTTGTGATGGTGATGGTGTTTTCTGCTTCAGAAATTTCCTACAGAATCTGATTAATTATTTTGATTTCACTTTTCTTATAAAAAGTGTCATCCATGATCTAGAATTTATCTAAAAAGCTATGAACTAATAATAGACCATCTTGACTGATCCAAATGTTAAAACCTTTTGTAATGCCATCTAAGTTTCAAAATGCCTTTGTGAGATATTTTCATAACACAGAAGCATAATTGCCTTCACTGCCAGTATTCATTCATGCCTTGACAGAAGACAAAGGCCTTAGGCTCACACATTGCTCTCAAAAGTTTCAACATTTTTTCATCTATTTTTTTCAGCTCTCTTTCAATAATCAAAACTCTTTCATTAGCTCAAGCCCCTTTCCCTATAACTTTTCTTTTGCACATAGGCCTGTGGCACTCCTGGACATACTCTCTGCTGAAGGAGACAGCATGGCAATGTTCTTATGAACAGAGCAAAGCTTCCTGTGCATCCAATGTTTTCCCTTTTTTTGCAGCAGGAACATTCATACTTATCTCTTAGGCTGCATCATATGAGTCTAAAAGAATAAATAAGAGTTAAGAATTTTGAGAATCAAACGTTACAGAAGTGGCACATGGTAAGGAAAACTGAATGGGAAATAGAATTACTAAAGTTGAAATAACCTCTAAGATCATGAAGTGCAACCATTAGGCTTGCCCTGCCATGTTCACCCACGATACCATGTCCCCAAAGTGCCACATCCACATAACCCTTTTACCAGGGGCTTGTCAAGGACAGGACCTAGGGAAAAATTGGTTTTGAGAAGATACTTCAATAAAGAGGAAGTGATCAGCTGCTGCACAGAAGAGAGGGAGCTTCTTCAGATGTACAAGCTCAGGGAGGAAATGGAGAGACCAGTTGTACTCATATATACAGGAACAGAAAGGCAAGGGCTAGAGACATTTCAACTGACTCTGTGTTGAGGGAGCATTTGGTCACAGCTGGGGGGATAGAATTCAGATGTTATTTTTGCAGCAGAATTCTGAAAAAATTACATGAAAGCCATGTATGAAACATAGAGATAAGAAAAAAAAAGAGTGGTTGCAATACTCAGTGCAGCAGATAAACAAAGTGTGGGTGATGAGGGCTGGCCCAGCACAATAAAATGCAATGGGTGTACTTGGAAGATGCATCACAAAGAATTTCAGTAGAAGGTGGCTTGCTTGAAGTAGAAATAAAGGATCTGTTCTAGAAACTTTCACCCTTTTACTTTCTTTTCTCAAGAAAAATGCTAAATTTTATGAACCCTGATTAATTCTGAAGTCTTCCATTACTAAAAATGGAAGCCCTATGTTACATCTTCAACAAATACATTTGCTACAGTAAATGAAACTGAACAATAAAGCTACTGAGAATCAAGTGAGAATCCTTATTTGTCAGCATTTTAAATGAATTGTGCAAAGCTGAAATATCTTATTTATAGAGATGAAAGTTCAGCTATTTAGACAATGAGTAATTTGGTTTCTAAAGATGAAAAACTCTAAGGAGTGACTGCAAGTGCTGTTGAAATCCTGCACTACAAGAGGTAATGCAGTTATTTTTTCCATAGTATATTTAGTAAGTAGCATTGCAAAGCTATAATACCAGCATTTTCCTTCCGAGTACATAACAACCAATAATAATACTTAGAACTATCTGATGACAAAGGGTTTTTTACAAGTTCACCAAAACCAGCAACATCTTTATTATTTCCAGCACACTTTTCTGAAAGGAAGCTGCTGCAATAGAAAAATCACACCTTCAGTGGGACTGCTTGGTTTTAATTATTGGTGTAGTGGTGTTTGAAAAAAAAATTAATGTCAAACAGATTAAAGAAAGGAGAGTTTCAGTTTAAAAAAGTTTTTCTTTTTTTTTCAGGAAGAACAGATTAGTGTTCACACCCATGTTTTGGGTGTCACAGATAATAACTATGGAAATAAACTTTCAGTGCTGACCTGAGCCCAGTGTCACTGGTATAACCCTCAGCAGTTCAGGAAAGGCAACCTTTTCAGAAAGCAGTATAGAAGCACCAATATCCTACCCCAAAATTTCAGACATATCTTAATCTAAGAACTGCTTCTAAAGTGATGTTAATTGTACTCACTCCTTCCCATTTTCGTACATAAATATAATATTTTTTGTATTGACATGTCTTTTGCACCAAAAATGTTGTGTTTAACACTGCAGTTAAGTGCTCTACTGCAGTTAAATGCTCTACTACAGCATCAAGGTAAGAAATGGATTATAGGTTAATGTGTGTGTGTATATATATACACAAGAAAAAAAAATCCCCACTGCCCAAAAGGGTTGCTTTTCTCTTTGTTTTAAGATTCTTCCTATGTAGATGCTAACAGAAAACAACATCCAGAATCACAAGACAGCCTCAGTAACCCATCAGCAGCTTAACCATGTGACAAACCCAGGGGCAACTCAAAGGCAGCTACGGCCTGTGGAGTCTGCCAAGGAGCCAGATGCCATCACCAGGAAAACACCTTCCAAGGCTCAGCATCTGTGTCCCAGCAGAGCTCTCCACACAAAAGAAGGAGGAGGAAGAGGAGGAAGAGAAGGAAAGGTGAACACAAAATTGTAAAGGAATTGTACGTACACATGAAATCAACACTTAGTTGAATTTAAAAATATAAAACTTGAAAAAATCAAGGCTTTTGCTAAAAAAACCAAGATCCCTTCAAGACTGAATGTTTTATGCCAAAAGTGAATGTTTCCTTTTGTTTCTGTTACCTGTTAAACCAATGTATTTATAAATTTATTATGATGAAATTTGGATATCTCAGAAGCATTTCCTCAGTTTTTCTGAGGAAAGTGCTAACCAAGAAAAATAAGGTGAGTTTTACAGACCTTTTAGGACTGTGGGCCAGACTCTCAAGTGTACCACCACACAGATAAGAAATAGCTTACTATTTAAGAACCAAAAAGTATGCAATCATTTTAACTCAGAATTTTATGCTGAATAACTGAGACTTATTTGGCTCTACATGGGTATATTTGAAAAGGCATTGATCAAACACAGCTACATGAAATTGGAATAAGAATTAGGGGAAAAGTGTCTAATTTAGAAGCATGATAAATAAAAAGTAATAATTATTGAAAATACTTCTGTTTCTCTACAGAGTCCAAGTATCATAAAGATGTACATAGCTTGCTTGTAACAGCACCATTTTTTCTTTCCACTTTTTTTTTCTCATGTCTAATGCATCCATAGTGGACATAACGTTCTGATTTGAAACACCCATAGATCACTCTCCTGCAGAGTCTGCTCAGCATTAGAGTGTGAATATTCTCTACATCTTCCCCCAATATACTAAATACCTCTGCAAAAAGGCATTGAGGTGCAACACAAACAGGCAGCTAATGAATTATCATAACTAATGTCATAATAACAAAGATTGTTGCCGTGATTATTTATGCGCTTGCTGACTAATGTGCTCTCCGATTTATTAAAACCCAATATGTGCAAACAAACTAACTGTATTTGTGAAAATACAAATAATACATTTTGTAGTCACAGGCAAAGTTAGAGGCATTCTGTTTACATTCATCTGTGCATTGAAAAACATTCTTTCTTACCTAAATAATGATTTTGCCAGTTATTCATTTTCATTCACTTCAAAGCTTTTGTCTTGTTTGTTGTTGGTGGGTTTTTTTGGGGTTTTTTTTTTTTTTTTTTTTTTTAACTATTAACACCAGTGATTTCGGTGTCTGTCAATTGCTATTGTATATTATGTTAAGGGAAATTTTTGTGTGGCTGTAAATTCCCCTCAGTTCCTGTCTCCTTAGGAGAGACAGATGCCTGTATTGCTTCACTCTCAAGCAGCAAAAAAACAGTTACCTAATTTCACCACTGAGTGTCTGCCGGTCCCAACTCCTTTCACTGACCACAAATTCTTTGTACTGGTTCAGAAAAAGAAAAATCACTCTCATCTCTCCTGCTGCCCTGCTGTGGCTAATGGCCAGCCCAAACCGAAAATAAAAGAATCTCTCCACATTTCAGATACTGCAGCATGTATTGTTGTAGTACTGCAAAATAACAGCTTTATTTTGTTAAAAGGGTCTAACTTTAAGTGGACCATGGAATATTTATGGCTCTCAGTAGTCCTTTGAAAGAGTTATCTTATGTTTTTATGCCGATCATGGGTCAGAGGTTCAAATCAGCACTTCTTTCTGTCACTCCTTATATGTTTTACTATAATTTACAGCTCAGCAAGAGGACTCATAAAACAAAAGTGTCTATTTTACTTCAGCAACTAATTCTAGCTAATCAAAGCTTTCCAGCAAAACAACCCAGCATGAAACTCCGCGTGGAAAATATGCAGAGAACAAAGCGTTTTGTCAAATAACACATCTCATGATGTAAACACATATGTCTCTTATAGGAAATTTTATCGCTTCCACATTATCGGCGCACAAAAGGAGCATTCTTGTTGCAGACCTGGTGCGACTGTGGAGCCATCGTCATTGGAAACAAGAGCCTGATTAGGTTCCCACACAGATATGAATAGATTTTCTTTTTTTAGTGTAATGCTGCCTTTCTTATTTCTTAAACAGACTAGTAATTGTGGCTGTAAAAACAGTGGATTGTGTTTGGACGACATTTGTTTCTTCATATTTTTTTTAGCTACCCAATGACACCAATTATCCCATATGGTTGTCCTCTTCTGGAAAGTCTGAGTTAATCCACAGCTGTGAAGATGAAGACGCGCCCAGCAGGCTCTAAATCTGGTGGGTCTCTTGTCTGTTAATAAAGTCCACAGTCTGCTGGACAGATGTTAAGAGGATCTGTATAATAAGTCAGTGACAAAGACCCAGACTTCTTCTGAGGAAAATAATTAGCCAAAACATATCTATTCTTCGTAGTTTTTCATTTCTTGCTTCATCGTTTGGGGAAGAAAATTTTATTTCATAGAGGAGCCCCACAGCACATACAACAGGTCCTGCTCAAAATATGAATGGACTAACAAACCACATTGGCATGTGTTCTGAAGAAATTATAGATATTTTTGTCCATGACCCATTCCTGCATGCTATGGGCCTTGCACTAGTATTTTAAGTTTGGGCTCATTCATCATAATATGTGGGGAGCGTGAATAAGTATTGTCAGCTACAAAATATCTACTTAAATTTATAATGTGAGGGGAAATGTAAACTGAAGATGAAATTAACATTTTACTAGGTTTTTTGTTAAAAGTTATTAACATTACCTTTTCTAAAATAAGGAAACTAAAGATAATAATTTTCATCCCTAAGGGCCATGCTGATGTTCTGGGGAGAAAACAAACTAACCAACTAACCAAAACCCCGAAACAAACTGAAAAACAGCAACAAAAATCCTCATACCAACAAACAAACAAACAAAAAAACCCAAAACCAAAAAACACCCAAGCCAAAAAAATCCACCCAAAAACACAAGGAAAGAATGTGGAATGAGAAGACACCTGCAGCAAGGTCCATGTTTAGAGCCTTACTTACTTTTTCCTGTCCCCACCTTTTTCTCATAAACATCCAACCCCAAAGTCTCTCTCAGTTACAAGTCATGAAAATTGGGAGAAATGCTACAGACTTAAAATACATGCACCGGTGCAATAAAGAGCTAACTTGCCTTCAGGCATATGTGCATTAAGGCGCTCTTAAGTTCACTTCTGTTTCGTTTACCAACTGTATTTCTTGTTCTTCTGACCTCCTGCTTTGAGACAATGAATTAGAAATGGCCATCAAAACTGCTCTCTCTGCTTTGCTGCCTGAATGCAGGATCTCTCATGCAGGCATCACCCCTGAGATCAGATCGTGCCCCTCGGAAATCAAATGGCTTTGATTTCATTGAATTATGACAATTAAATACAATTTCTCAGCAACTGCCTGTTCACAACCTATTTACTGTAAAGCTGTGGACAAAGCCAAGAAAGAATGCTTAGAGCTCAAATGAATTATCAATCACTGCAAGTGGCTAAGACAATGTACATAGTTTGGCACCTGGCAGTTGTCTCTGTAATATTGTTTGTTTCCCCTTAGGAAGTAAAGCTGATGGTTTATTAGTTTTACAGCACCTTGACAAGTTTTCAAGATAAAATGTCACCCCGTCAACATATGAAGCTGCTGGGAATTTTTCATGAGACAGCATGAAAATAGCAAAACAAAAGTTCACTTTCTGCAAAAAAAAATAATTCAAAAATATATCCTGAAATTTTTACACAGCTGAAGTTCAGACAGTAATTTAGATATTTTATATCACCATAGAATACATGTAACATTGTGTCTATTGAAAGAAAGTGAATACTCATCTCACAGTGTCAGCAAGTGTGATATTTAAATCAGACTTTCAATTTTTTCCAGTGTTACTGATTCAAAAATCTAACCCTGTAAAGTATAGGTACTGATCCTTAGTCCCCTAGAGAGAAAACTAAATTTTTGCCACGTCAGAAAAAACAAAAGGTTGTCCAAAAGCTGACAGGGGGAAGAGGGCAACAGCTACCAAAGCACACAAACAAACAAAACAAAACAAAAACAAATTTAAAAACATATACAGAATTGAAGGCCTTCTGTGTCAACATGTGCTCTTACTTTCTGAAGAACAATTCCCTTGCTAAGCCACTGAATGGAAGGAGAGGCAAGAATCCTCACTGACTTGGCGGCCGTGTCACACCTCATTTCACTCTTTTTTTTTTTTCCCCTTTCCAAACAGACTGAGTGTTGGTCTTCTGAGAATATGATGCTAAGCCACTTTTCCTGTAGAGTTTTTAAACTGGGCCTCTGAGAAAGGGTTTGATACAATTCAATGACTGAAGTAATACCTTTGTCCATCTGAGCATTAAATGGCCCATTGAAATACAGCTTAGTTAGAAAGAATTTCAGTAAATGGTGCTTTCTAATTTTTTTCATTATTATTATTATTATTATTCCTTTCCCAACAGATTACAGCCTAGATCTGAAAATGCAGTTCAATCACTTTTGGTTCCCTCTTAGGTCAGGCCTTTAGCCAGTGTTAATTAAATATAACCCCTTCAGAATACTGGAGGTTAAATGAGAGCGACAACCTGGTCTTCTTCAAATATTACCTCACACTCTCCAAAAAGCTGTATTTTGTATGGGAGGGCCCTTGTTTAAACACACTGGTCTTAACAATAAAAATTTACTGGGAGCAGGGAGGGGGAAAGCCATGCTAAATGCTATTTTATCCAACAGCCAGTAATCACTAAACATTAAACACCTATTTCCATGCAATCGACTATGTCTATTGTGTTTAAATAACGCACATCATAAAGGAAAGTGCAGCAGCAGACAATTTAGGCTGTAGCAGCACATACAGCAGAATTTTCAACTTGATAAAGTGAAACTATAAAGAGTCGATGCATAAGTCAGACAGCTTCCATACCTAATATCCTTCCCTGCAGCTATTAGAAGTTCACATTTTTGTCTCTAGTAGGCATGCACATTAGTTTACCCACAATTTCCTGTATTCAGTCACATTTTGTTGTCTGTTCCCTACAATTTGACTAGAGCATGAAATTGGAAAGTAGCAGAAATTGTCATTTTTTCATCTTAGTGATTTTAAATTAAAAAAGGAGGCTTTTGTGCAGGCTATTTGTTTGCTGCTCTGTAAAAAAGTTTCCTAAAGTATTCATAACAATTTTACCATCAGGTGAAAGCAAGCTTTTTAACACATGGCAATTAGTCTTGTCTTTCTGAACATGACTTTACCGTAAATGCTCCTCCTTGACTATCCCTTTGTCCCAAGATTCCTTAGAAGAAGGCAACCAAGCGATAATTCAGCATTATTGCTGCTCCAGTGCACTAATCGCTTACAGCGCAGCGAGGACCCTATGTTTACTGCCACAAGGCTCCTCCAGCCTCCCGGCCCAAGGCAGGCTTCCCAGCCCAGCAGCATCCAGATGTCAGGAGGAATATCCAGGTCCTGATGCAGCATGCTGCTCCATGCCAGTATGGCCCCAACATCTGTTTCATCTGCTGGCGCCCAACCTGCTGGATACATGGAGGCGGCCGCGCAAAGTAGGGGAGGCTGGGAGTGAAATGCTGCACAGTTGCACAGCTCGCTGTACAGATCCCTAAAAATTCTAAATCAAGCAGGTATCAGGAAGGACAACGTGATAATTTTAAAAAAAAAGCTGCTTTATACACAGCATATGCTTAATATTTTTCCCCCTAGTGGGGCAACAGCCTAGAACATACTAGCTTTTCATCTTACTAACTTCACTCTGGTTCAATTCTTTGTGGTGTAAAAAAAGGGACAAAAATAAGGAAAAGCACAGAAGCACGCAACACAAAGTGCTTGTTGTGGTTATAGCAACTGCTGTTTATAAAAAAGAAAAAAAAAAAAAAACAGCCAAAAACACAACTTAAAAATGAGGCAAACTTAGGCATCTCGTACATATTTATAATTTCCTATAGATAGTAACAACTGAGGGGCTCAAAAACAATAAGCATCCTTTGTCTAAAAGAAAAGAGTATGTAAACATTGACATTTTATCTTGAGGCACGACAGAAACAGCAAACATTTTCGTTGATCTAGATTAAGTTCTGACAAGGAATAAAGGAGTGCTAACTGTTCTCGTCTCTTCCACTTTGTGTATCTATTCTCTTGTATTTTTGCTCGTGACAATAATGGAATAGTTGCCTGCTCCCATGCAAATTCTTTGAGTTGTTTATGAAAGCAAGATCAAAGCCCAAACTGAGAGCGCCTCTTTTTTGCCTGCTGTATTTTTCTCTAGAGGAGGACCTAATGAGAGGCTGTTAAACCAGGAATCTTGCACTCTCACAATAGTACCTCCCAGCTCACCCTGACCAGCCTGGGGACACAGCTCACCTCAGGAACACAGAGGGTGGGAGTCAGTGAATTCTGTTTTGTCCCACCTCGGCATGGGGTGAGCACCTGGACCCAGGAAGGAGGAATCATCCCTCAGACCTTCCATTTAAACACTCTCTGTGCACCTGAACAAGTCACCATCTTCCCTGTGCTCCTTCTGAAATGAATCCACTGCTGCTGCAATACCACAGCACTTGAACTAGGTACCTCTGAGTACAACCATCAGGTACTCCTAGTAAATACAAATGCAGGCATTAAAAAAACCACTGTTCTAATAAAATACTGTAAATATCAAGAAAAAAAAATTTCATCAAATATCTATTGTCATTCCCTCTGCAGGAGGACAGGAGAAACATCTGTAAAACCTTTCTCTTAAGCACAAAGATTTGCATTCCTTCATTTAATGCTGTCAGATGACTGATACACTACTTTTTGGTCACAATTCACCTGTTATTTACCATGCACAGGAAAGAACACAATAGCCTTATCTCTGTTGTTCTCCCAGAATTTATATTGTACTACACATCTTGAAAATTTGCAAAAAAAATCTCCAATATTTTTTATTATATTACAAAATAACTGTGAGATGCTCTCCTTAGATACCTTAGAAAGCCAGCCACAGCAAAGGACAACTGCATTTGCTTGAAAAAGTAATTTGAACTTTCCAGCAAATTATATTTTTCAAGAAAAAATGTGAAATGTTAAAGATACATCTGTATGTGATTTTTTTTCTATGTTTGCTCTTATTAGACTTTGCTATTGGCATTTTTGTAGCATAAATTCTTCCTTATAAAAATTGAGGATGGCACCAAAGGTAACAGACTAGCAAGCTCACCTAGGAAAGCAAGCAAGGACCAGGCAGCATGGCTTCAAACATATCTGCAAACAAAGGCTCTGGTGTTTTAAACTCCTCTTATATCCAAAGAAAGTGAATAAGCAGTACTTACTTAAAGTAAAATATATCCAGATCTATCAGAAAAATATGAAAATATAACCAGATGGTTGCATCAGGGCACAGGTTTTTCATTCACTTTATGCTATCCTAGTATTACCTTCACTGGTGCACTGTAAATCAGATTATGCACAAGAAGAATTTTAAATGTTTTCTGGTATTCTTTCAGAAGCTATTCCTTAAAACTCTGGGTTTTTATAGTAAAAAATATGAAGTATTTTTTACTATAAATGTGAGAGGTCTATATGAAAAGCAGCTACCTCACAAATTCAGATAGTTTCACACACTTCACCTATAGAAATGTCTTCTGCACTAAAGCTAGAGTAAAAAGAAGGAGGACCCCTAACATAAGGGGAGAAAAATTATATGACTGAAAGGCAATTAATTACAGTAAGTTTGCTGAAGGGATGATAGCTATCAAAGCTTATCAAATTTTGCTTTTCAGAATTTCTGATATTTCTTTCAAAAAACGTTAACACATAGATGGGCTTTGTGAGAAAAGTCAGGAATTTCATTCAGTCTCATGTCAGCAGGATTAAAAGCAATTATGAGTAACTGCTTGTTGAGCTGTGTGAAATGAGTTGGTGAATGAGTTTCCTAGTGAGCACATGTCCATGTCACTGGTACGACTGCCAGTAATGCAGACAATCTTAGCTGAAGGGGTCTAAAAACATCATTATTCTCCTAATCCTATAGGAGATGCTTCTGCAATTGTTGCTTCTAGTGTACCCATTCTAGGTCTGTTACACAAGAAAACACAAGAAAACTGAGGCATAAGCAAGAAAAAAGGAAATCAGGACATGGGGAAAAAAAATAAGGGACAATAAAGCTTCTCTAGATATATCTCCTAAAATCTGGCATAGATTGGTGGGTTCATTCCCTCTCTGAACATCCAGATGGAGAAATTGTTTAACATGATGATTGCAGTATTTCCCTTGCAGAGCTGTGCAGACACAGAACAAGGAAACTGAACTCTCACTTACCACTGCTAAGCACACTGAGAGGCAAAAGCTCAACAATTAAATTCCTTCATGCTCCCATGGCAAAATAACGAGACACCAATGCCGCAATAAACGGGTGCAAGTCAGGCAAAAGGAAGAATCCCATTTAAACTGCCTCTCTCAATTCCCACATCTGAATCCCCATCTTGTGAGAAGATGCTGAGGCAACTCTACATTTAAGAGCTGAATATTTGAAAGTGCTGCTTGGGATTTGAGACTGCAATGTTTTCTTACTTTTATAAGAGAGACATTTCCTGTGGTAGCTCACAGCCATTCTACAATTTTCACTAGCAAAAAAGGACAGAAGACAGGGTTATAATAAATATATACTGGCTCTACTGATCAGGAGAAGCTTTATCAGTCAGCTGGGGCACATCTGGGAAAAAAAGTCACTCAGGTGCATCTCTAGCATCCCATTCAATTAACATACCATTAAAAATGGTTTGTCCCTGTTCAGCCTGCTGTGTTACCTGATAAGTCAACATAGTTAAAATGTATATTTAAATGCAGAAAACAGTGAGATGTTTTCTTTGTGAAGCAGAAAGCAAGCCCCGTTTACAGGTATTTTAAAGAATTAGAAATAATTGTGCTTTACAGGTTGCTTAGCAGATCGCTCACACTGATCTTTTACTGTATATTTTGAACTTTCATGCATCTTCAAGGAAAATTAAATAATTTCCTTATAGGAAGTACACACAAAATTATGCAAAACATATTCAAATGGTGCTTATAAAAATTACATCCAAGAAAAAAATCCACATTTGCACCTCAAAACCAGGTAACCGGGAACTTACTATTATAAATTCATTGGAAGATGATGTATTCTACACCAGTAAATGTAAAATTGGTGTAAGATTGCTGTGCTTTCTGAACTGCAGTGGGTGTGATGATACTTCAGCAGCAGTGCTGGGACTGGGTTAAATAGGTTATGAGGCCTGAACAACCCTCCCCTAGGTGCTGAAAACAGCAGCAGAAGAGAGGACCTGTACTGGGTGAATTACCCTGGACATTTCACAGAAGTGTTATTAAATAACACTGTAAACTGGTTAAACCTGGTGACTTGTTCAGTGTCTAGAGCCTAGCACAAATGATTCAACTGCATTGGAAGGACTTTGCCTCTTTGATTTCTCACTTCACTTCCAAAAAAGCCAGTGGACCTGACAGCATGCTCTCACTCTTCCTACACCTGAAATATTTTTCCATTTGTTTTCGTGCTTTGCTATAATTCATGCCCAACACCAAAACACGTGCCCTATTATGTCTACTTCACTAGATTTTGTGACAGGTTCTTTTAAGTCTCAAATAATTCCTTAATACTGAATTTTAAGCATGATGTGCTTTCTTCTTGTACGCCTGAAGACGCTCCTCCCTCCTGTCTCTTTTTCAGGACTGACATGCAAACCTTCTGGTGTGCCTCCAGCCATATGTAGCCTTCATGCTGAGTCTGAGGAACAGACAGATGAATCCAATACTCTCTAGTTAGGACACTTTTCTAGTTCCTCAATCATATGGATTCTAAAAACATCACAGACCAAATATATTTTAAACAAGCAGTGCACTGAAGGCCACACCATTCCTATTTCATGATCCATAAAGCCTCTTCAGCTTGCTGATAGCATTATCTACACACTGGTTTGAGGAGTTTTATCTCATCTTCTATGAATTTCCCTCTTTCTTTAAACTGGGTCAGGGGTAGGGCATATGCTCTTCCAATCAAAGACCCTCAGAAATTAAGCAGGCGATGATATCTTTTGGGTCCAGGCATTTTTAAGGCAATTTTTCTGCTTCCTTTGAGCACACACGTGTGTGTTAGTTTACACCTAGAAGCTCTAATCTAAACCACCCTTGTTGTTAGAACTTTTAGTTCAGATGAAAGGTAAGTTTTCTTTTTCTCTAGCAATTAGTCAGATGGAATGATAATGCTGGCGTATATTATTTTCCTTTGTGCACAGACCTAACTTAAAAGACATTTTTGTCTTTAATCTGGTTCCTGCTTAGTTCCCAAACAACCAAACATGTTAACACCATCACAGGAAAAAAATCCTTCATGCTTGTAATTTGTAGCCAAATTAAGCAGCCTGTTCTATGGTTATCAGAAGGATAATAAAATTCCAGAAACATACTCACTTGCAGCTAATTCCTGTAAGGCACACACCATATACATTTCTAGAAAGCTTGAAGGAATCCAACTGCCAGCTCAGAGTATGCCTCACAGTCAGCCTATTCCCCAAAGGGATGCCACAGTTTTAAAAGAGCTTTAAAAAACGTGCTCATCCCCTGATGGCACTCTGTAGTACTGGTGCCTCTGGTGCTCTGTCAGTAAATGCAGCAGTAACTTATTTGCTTCTTACTGGCTTCTGAGTGAATACATACCCCAGGGAGGCAGCTTTGCAAAGCACAATGATTTTAAAATAGAGCCTGGGCTTTCAGCGAGGGGCAGCCAGTGGTTAAGGCAGCAAGAACATCTTGTTGATGCTGGGGGCTCAGCCTCTCCCAGTCACTTGGGCTCCAGCTCCTGCCTTGATACAGACTGAAGAGATGCAGGAAACCTCCTGCCATCCAGCCTATAAGCATGATATCCTTTTAAACATACAAGTCTCCTGATAAGTGGGTTGATGTCTGTGCCACTTAGGATCTCGGTGGTAAATTCTCCCTGGAACAGCATATGGGCCTGGAAGGCAGCTGTCCTGCTTGGTGAGATCTAAGGGTGCAAAAGGTGGGCATCGTGCCAGGAGCCTCATCCCCAGCTGCCAGATTGAAAAGTCTTCCTTCCCACTTAGGAGAGGACAGCAGGAGCAGGACAGGAGCCCTTCCCAAGGTGGAAGAGGGGTTGGCATCTGAAGGGAACAGAAAGGGAGCTGTGCCAGGCTGGGTGACAGTCTGGTGGCCACTGTCCTTCGTGCAGTGGGAGGAAACACCAGCCCAGGAATGAACCTGGGTTTGCCTAGAACTGCTACAGACTATAGGAACAGACTCTTTCTTAAACATTGCTATAAACTGTTTATTAAATAACATGACACCGTTCCAGTAAGCAAGAAGGAGTGTAACAAAGACATGCTGTTTAGAGCAGTTATTGGAGGTGCAGGGCATGGAATGAGTGAGAAAAGGCTCTTGCAGTTGCAGTGCTGCTGCACCAGGCTGATTACCCAATGACTCTGTTTGTTTGTCTGTCCACTTTTGCCAAGTAGAAGAGAAGAGGGAGACTGCTTTTCCCTGTGATGTTACTGGGGGAGCTAGGAAAATCCTCCTGGGGAAAAAATTCATCATAAGTGATATTTTACTGCAAAAAGTCTCAATTTTGATGGGCTGTCCTTTCCTGATGAAAATCACTTTGCCAGATAATTCAGGGTTGAAGATGAGAAGGAGTAGAAGAAGATAGAGTACTAAGAAATTCTGCAAAGAAAGGAGGTCATATGGTAAAATATTGACTCCATGACATCATTTTCATTGATACTGCCACTGATATAATTCAACTTGATAACACAGATATTACATACAGAGACATAAACATTCAAGGAGGGAAAAGCACAAGTATAACTATTTCATTGATTTTAATTAAATTTTCCTGAGTTTTGCAAGGCTGGCATATTTTTAATTTTATTTCCATTAAAGGGTGTGCTTGGTCTCTCAGAGCCTTAATAAAATCGTCTTTCGACCTCTCTCCTTTCTCTGCTACAACCTAAATTTCTACATGAGAAAAGGACCAAAATATGTAATTTACTGCTTCCATATGCTGAAATTTGCACACACCATCCCCTTAATTTAGACCACTATTCACTGTATCATAATAAGGAACATTCTGTTAAAATATGTCCACCTAGAGCTCAGTAGTCTTTGAATGCTAGATAAAATCATTCTATAAGGCTAATGAAGACAGAAACTCTGCCTGTAACAATATTAAGTTTGTTTTCTCTAGTGATTTGAAGAAGTGAGCAATCTGTCAGTAATACATTGAGGGAAATTACTTGTCTTGTAGGAATTCCCGCTGACAGTCACTCACTCACAGTGCTGACCCAAACATCTACCCGCTGACAAACAAATTACAGTGTCTAACTTTGAAAAGGTAACTAGCTGTTTTTAATTTTTATTGGTCTCACCAAATCTCTCTCATATTTACCCAATTCCTATTCTTCTCTGTGTTAAAAAAGGGGAAAAAAGGAAGAAAGAAAGAAAGAAAATGGAAAAACCCATGGTTTTTTGCATTTGAAAAAATTATTACTGCCTGCATCCGAGTGTTATGTCAGATAAAACTGTTAAACTGTGTCTAACCAACATTAAGACTGGCAGCCCTGCCAGTGACTGACTGGGTGAGTGAACACATTACTGAGACAGCATTGTAGAAATTAATTTTCTTCAATAAAGTGATTTTTAAGGCTCATATATTTCACAATCTAAACATATGTCACTGTTTCATAAACAAAATAAATGGATTAAAATAATACATTACCAATATGCTGACACATGGAGATATTTTAATTAGAAATACTTAAGCTGCGTGATATTTAACTGCTATATTTGTTGAAGAGGAGCATGCATCATTTAGTAAGACATAAGGCAGGTACATCACTTTGCATGATGTGGTACCAGAGTGGGACCAAATCACCTCCAGTGTGAGCTCTCACTATCAGATCACATTAGCCCCGCTGAAAAATCATGTTAAGGTTACAACAAACAGAGGAGACTCCATAAGAGCAGCCATCCACTAAAACAACTTCTTCATTGAAATAATAAGTCACCCAGATTCTGGTTCCTGAGAATAATATTTCTTTATAAAGGGACACGTTTAACAACTTAGCTATTTAAAGGCCGTATTTACATGACTGTCGCATTACATTGGCCTCTTTCCTGCATTCTTCCTGACTTACTTTGAGGACCAGCACTAAAATAGCTGAGGAAAGCAAATGTCAACTGTGCCCTGAAATTTATACGTGTGAGAGAACTGGAATAAGTAGAAATGTAATATATTGTTTACTGTACCAAGTGCCCTCTGTTCTCTAAAGGTCAAAAGCATTGTAACCTTGGAGTTACAGTTTCTGATTGTTCCCAGGGTTAAATACATTATCAAAATTAATGGTTCAAACCCCTCAACCTTCAGATATATGAGTATTCATGCCTCCATCTGCTGAACTGTTCAACTAAAAATAGCATTCTTTGGCCTTCCCTCTACTAATATTGTGCCCCTGAGGCAGGCTATGCAATGCTTCAGCAGTACACTGGATCTGCACCCAGCAGTATAAAAAAAGGTCATTTACTTTGTCTACAACTAGAAGAGAGTATGGAGGAGTGGGATAAGATGGGAGGGCAGAAAAGAAATAGGCAAATATGTGTTTAGTTAAATTTTTCTCTCTTTTTTTTCCTTTTAAACTGTATTATAAAAACTTCAGGTTCCAAGAACACAGCTGCAACTATAGTTAAGATTTGCCAAGGTTCATTAGTGTTATAAGCGATAAATTCTGAAGGACAAATTACACAAATAGTTTGGGGAAAGAGTTATGAACTAAAGCTTTTTTGTTTTGCTTTTTTTTTCCTAGAGCTCACTTTGTTTAGGAATAACTCCAGCTAGCATCATTGTAATGCTTCCATTTCTATCAACAGTTTATCAGTCGTGGTTGAGAGAGTTGCGACACTTCCTTATTTATCTCCTGGACAGCTTTGTAGAAATATGTAAGAATGAAGGCAGGGGGGATTTTCAAACCCTAAATGGCATATAGGAACATTCCTTGTTTGAAAGTAGGGACATACAGGTGCCACCTCTACCACTCCCAGTAACTAGATTCCTGCTACCAGCAGCATGAGAGCTGGAAAAACCTATTTCGTGATCAAGTCCACTCATTTAGCAAGATTGCTGGCCCCACATCTCTAGGATCTGTTAATATCAGTGCAACCATTTGACAGCTTGGGAAAAAGTTCAGGGAAATGGGGAAGGGGGAAAACTCTAGAGAAGGTGTATGTGAAGAGGAGCAAAAGGGAAATTATCGACAGGTTTTACAGCTCATATTGATTAATTAAAGAAAGAAGCTTTTGTTACACACAGGTATGAGAACTGTTCCACATGCCACAGGTGTGTTTGGAAATAAATCTGCAAACTATTCACTCACAATTGTTTGAGGCTGGAGGGATGAACAGAAATAGTTTGTTTTTTCTGATCAGACTATACCTAGAGAACTGTTCCCTCAACATCTAGATCCCCTCTCATGCCAAGAGTACTAACAAGGCTTGTTCCTGTCATACATATTATTTAAATTTTTGGCTGATTTGTTGAGGAAACTGGTGAGATGGGGCTGAGATATCAATGAGAAGTATAGAACACAGAGTTTAAGTCTTTTTGTCAACAACATCATCAATGACACCTTCATGAGATCAATACACAAATCAAAAGAAAATATCTGGTATCAATCCAAAGCAGAGCAAGCCACCAATTCAGGAACCTGGACTGGCATAAAAGTGTGGTAGTCCCTATTTTACTTCAGGATACTGAAAGCTACAAGTGGATATTAATGGTATTTGCCATGAGCTGATCAATGTGATCAAAAATCTAAAGAGAAGATGGGTCAAACTGGTCTGTTTCTGTAGGAGAACATTTTTTTCTTTCTTTCTTTCTTTTTTTTAATGCACTACTCATGCAAGTCTAACTTGTTACTTGAGAAACTGCTGTATATGACTTCAGTAAAGTTTTTTGTACGCATAAAAATACACAATCCACTGGTGAACATAAATAAAGAATTCAGAGAAAGTACATTTTGATAACAATAGCTTGAATAAGACAGGTAAATCATTAATTAGCAATTGCCCACAGGAGAATCAGCCTCTATGAAATAATTGCTATTGTTACATTATGTACCTGGTAAAAAATATGGTTCTCTGTTCTATTACATTCAGAGCTTGCATAGAAGTTGCCCTAACACTTAATGAGAACAAAAATTTGCTGCTACCTCCTACCTGGAGCATGATCATCCAAATAAAAGAAAAAAAAGGGCAGATTACAAGACTGAAGCCACCAGAATTTCCTTAGCTGGATACAGATTATAGAAAATAATTTTGGAATTACTAACTATGCCTTGGTAAAGTTGAAATGTTAGAGCTACTGCAAAACTCTTTTACTTGACATAGTTATCCCTCCCCAGGCTCTCCAAACATGGATATTACACACACACTCACATGTAGAAACAAAACCAAACCTGCAAATAAATTAGCTATTTCTCCCACTGGCTGAAAGGAACAGAGATTAGTTTTGTGATCAGTATTTTTAAGCACTTGGGAAATACTCAGATACCATGGTCACAGCATTCACGTAAATAAATAAGTGGGTGGGGTGAATGGAAGAAAGGAAGCAGAACAGAGAAAGAAGGGGGAAGGGAAGCAAAGATGAAGGAAAAATGAGCTGAAATGCTACACCCCTAACAGTCTTCATGACGCATCAGGTATAACAACAAATTCTCTCCAACAAACACACCCAAATAAGTGCTCATTTAGGGAACACAGAGAATTGACACAAAGAGAAAATTAATAGTAGGAGTAAATAAAATTTAGTTCAGGCACTTTAACAATCTGATGAGCAGGTATCAGCCAAAGGTTAAGTGTTCTGTTATTTAAGCTCTTATAACCATGAAACATTAAAGGTTTTGAAATCCCATAGTGATTAAATTCAAATAAAACAGAAAGGGAGGGAAACACACAAACAAAAAAAATCTTTTACGGCAAATATGTCTAAATGGAAATTCAGACCCCCAAGCCTGAATGTTCCTGAATTTACTAGCACATATTTTTGCTGGCTGTTTTCTCTCTAATTGTTCTCGTCATGTTTAACAACTCAGTCTATCATTTCTGCAAATTAATGAAAATGCATTATTGCTGTAGGTTCAGATCAAGTCTGATGTGCAAATATGTGGGTCAAGTTACAAATGGATCATGTAAAAGAAAAGAAGCAGGAATGTCTGTGGTTTAGATCCCATTTCTTTGACATGTTGAACAGTTTTCATCCTTTCCTACCTTGCAGTCTTGTGTAGGCTCACTATTTGTTTTAGTCCATTTCAAAGGCAGCAAAAATAGTCTCTCTATTAACAAAGCTGATTTCTGCAGTATTTTCCTAACTAAAGCTAATGAGACTTTTGCTTCAATAAGTAGTTGAATACTGACTTTCAAAAGATACATATTTCTCCTGTTGAGAAACTTCCCTTTGGTTTCAATCCTGTCCAAGGTACAGTCTTAACATCACATTATTATGACACAACACTATTTTCAGAGAACTTTGCCTGCAGAGTCAGGGTGTTCTCTTTTCAAATGTTGATTCCAGATTAGGTCAGACCTAAGCTCAAGGAGTCTTTCTTGTCACCACCAATTAACAAGTTCTGGTCCAATTTTTGCTTATCCTAAATTAATATGGCAAGAGTATCATCATAGGGTAAAGAGGAAAGGATTTTTAATTTGCTTTGACCCCTCTGGAAAAAAACTCATAGAGAGGTAAGCAAAGTAGATTTAGATATTAATATTTGGATATTAGCACAGCAATACTTTGCTACTCAAGGCACAATTTATTCCTACTTTGCTTCTGAACCCGACTCTAACCTAACTCAAATAGGGGTTTCAAAGGTTTACTTGTAAATAGTTACATGCATCTTTAATGGCCTTTCCTCTCATGTTCACTGTCACTTTCTTTCCACACATTTTAACTCTGAAAGCTTTTGACTGTTTCTTCATTATTTATGACATTGTTGTGTCTTTTCTTCTGAAATTAAAAACTTCTTGCCACAAGAAGCTAGCTAATAATATGGCACATAAATCTTTCTTTCACAACATTTCATTCTATATGTGCCAAAAATAAATAAATGGCCAAACTAAGTCTCTAACCATGCTTGGCACCTGACCAGCTTAATGCACAGAAAGGTTGAGATTACCTTAATACAGAAGCTAAAAGAGTTTGCAATTTATTGTATTGTCAGCACCACACAGTTAAAAAAAAAAAAAAAAAGGGAAAAAAGAAAAACCCAATAATGCACTTTTGTTTGGATACACTGACTGCTCCAATTATAGGTAGTGCATTGCAGCTACAGAGGAGCGACCACATGAAAATAAAGTACAAAAAGATCTTTGAACTTATCTCCCATCAACTGTTCATATAAATAAAAAAATACCATTAACTGTCAATATAAAACACAAGGAACAATGTCTTTCACTCACAGAATCAAGGTTGGCTGCACATTGTTGTACTGTAAGTACATAAGGTGTTAATCCTCCTGGGCTGTGCTCAAAAATTATTTAACATTCAGGCTATTATTTAGCATACAGCTGGTTAGCAGTTTTCTCCTAAAATGTTGGCTTCCATCCCACATTTTTTTGTTCTGGCACATACCTGGAGCTGTAAAGGGCTGAGTCCAGAAGCAGCAGCAGCTGCCATTGTTGATGGAATGAACTGCACAGGGTAGTTATCACCTGTCGGGAGAACAATGCGTGCAGGTTCAGACAATGAGCAGAGAATAGCAGCAGACAAGTGCAAACAAGGCCCTAGGATTGCCTGTGCTCCACAGCACTCCTCTAAGCCTAAACATCTGCAAAAACAAAAGGCTTTGCTGGGCACGGACTTGCCATGCTCCCTTGGAACTTTTTTTGTTAGCAGATAGCTGGTAGGCAAACTGGCAAAACATAAATATGATACTCGTGATTTTCATTTTCAAAAGCTAATGTTCAAATCAAGCGCGGAGGCCTGGGCACAAAATGAGTCTTACAACCACAGATGAGATACCCCAGGAAACCCCAGTGGCTCCCACAGAAAAAAAAAAAAAAAAATCCCCCAATGTTTCTTTAAAAAATTAAAAATTTTTNGCTGGTAGGCAAACTGGCAAAACATAAATATGATACTCGTGATTTTCATTTTCAAAAGCTAATGTTCAAATCAAGCGTGGAGGCCTGGGCACAAAATGAGTCTTACAACCACAGATGAGATACCCCAGGAAACCCCAGTGGCTCCCACAGAAAAAAAAAAAAAAAATCACCACATGTTTCTTTAAAAAATTAAAATATCTGTTATAACCCAAGAAATATCAGTCCTGTTTAATGCAGGGTGATTTCTTTTCAGTGTCAAGTGGCTCCTGGGACACGTACCCAGTTGGCTCAACACAGGTTGAGGTTTCTTATTTTGCTTTGGGATTCTCTGTCTTGGGACAACTCTCTTAAGGTAGTCATAGAGAAGAACAAAATTAAATCACCTTTTAATATAGCTTGAAATACAATTTTAATTTTCTCCTAGATCTGGGGGCCTACTGAAGATGATAGATTAGATAGGTGCTCAGTTACATGAAGGTTCAGGTACTAAAATTTCCAAATTAAGTATTGGAACATGGTGTCCTATTGCATATCTATGGGTGTTCCCATAGATGTGCAGCACACAGTGCCATTTGGACTCTTAGTCAATGTAGGGAACAAAAGAAGGCTGAAATAGCTTAGCAGTATAATCTGTAATATAAAAATGAATATAGTGATGGATAAGAAACTGTGATTTAATGGAATATCACTTTGGCTCCAGCTACTTATTTAAAATCAGTGTTAAATACTATCTGCAAGCTACATTTTAACAGGCTGTGTGCTTTTTAGATATTTTTACAATAATCAGTCTATTTTACACAAAATCTTTCATGCTGAAAGCAGAATGTAGCAATGAGGGAAAATACAGAAATCCAGTATAATATAGTCAGGACATTCCAAGAACTAGATTTTTTTTGCCAACCCCCCCCCCCCCCAAATAAATAACAATAGCTAAAATCTTTGCAGCCACCAGACTCCTCAGAACTCTTTCTTTTTACAACATGAAGTTCAATTGTATCCAGTTCAGTTAAAAAGTGTTTGGTTGTTTCACTTTTTTTAATAAATTGTACATGTCTAATCCACAAGGTCTCTTTGCATCATATCCATAATACCTCATCAGGCCATTGAGCACAGTATGTGCTTGTACACAGTCCAGTAACAATTGGATTCTGATTGCATATGGAGCTCTGCTACAATGCATTCACTCACACTATATTGTACTGGTGTCCTATGGAGTAATGTTCAAAATATCTCCTCTTATTTTCTCCATTCCATGAGGTTGATTTTAGTGTGCAATGATGTTGGGGTTTTTTCCTTAAAAAAACAAAACTAACAAAAAAGACTTCTAGATTATTTTCTTGAACTACTTAAGCTGTCTCTTTATGGTTAAATAATTCCACTCGCCTCTTTGATATTTATATGAAATTATCTGAATAAATAAGAGCCTAATCTAAGTTAAATAATGTTTCTTTCAGAAATATCTTACAAGGTTTTTTTAAAAAAAAATCACAAAGATGTTGAATTAATGATGCTTTAAATGGGGGGGAAAATAACCATCCGAGTTATCAGCATGGACTGCCTTGCAGAACATTTCGGAGGCATTCTTTCTTTAAATATCATGAATTATTCATCCCTGTTCCACACAGCAATCTCTTCTTTCTCCCTCCCCCTCCGCATACACTTTTTAAGTTCAATACCAGTTGCTTTATTTGTACTAAAACATTTTCCATGTCAAACATATTTAAAAAAAAACCTAAACTCTAAAAGAATTCCCTGCGGCACTCCTTTTTCACAGCTGTCATGCTCCTATGGTTTGAAATAGCCGGATATTTTATACCCACACGCGCACACGCGCAAACACACACAGAGTTTTTGGCTTCACAGTTAATTTAATAGTATCTTCACCACACCCTGTAGTGTTCTCTTGCTCACCTGCTGGCTATAGTGCTGTCTTTTGTTGCAGGAAGAAGAATTTTCATAGAGTTGTGCCATTTGTCTGTTATTAAAACCCAGTACTGTCCCTTTTTGCCCTCGTTCTAATGTGTTAAATTATGGCTAAGTTCTGGTACGTCAGCAGCATCTTTGTGCTGAGAAGAAAAATTAATACTCCATGTCTGAAGTACTTTGTTGACACCGAGGAGTAAAAGCAGAGCAAAGGTACTTCCTTCTCCCTTGAGCAAACTGAGCATGCAAGGAGTGCTCTGGATTTCATTTTTTAATTATGGAGGTACATATTTCCCCCTCTTGTTTTCTCAGTGCAAGAATGGATCAAGAAGCTCCTCCATAGGTGTCTTGGCAAGAAATCAGTCAATGTATCGGAGCAATTTTTTTTTGCAAATTTGTTTCTTGATTTGGAATGCTTGCGTGAGGAACCGTTCTTTTGAATTTGTACAAAAGGCAGGAGAACATGTTCAAACAGGTCTGCCTTAAGTGCTGGTGTGTGCTGGCCTTTGATAACCAGGAGTAAGAAGAATGCTGGAAGAAGAAAATCTGTCATGTTTTGCAAACTGATCCTTTCAATCTCCTTGCTGTGCTGATTGTCTATTTACATTTGGCTGCTGTTGTTTATATATAAATTGGTGTTTACAAGCCATGGAAAATTATGCCAGACTTCTGTTTCGTTTGTCAGGTTGAGCAACATTTCCAAATGAATAAAAGCAGTGAGCAATTGTGCTGTGTTATTCTACACAGAAATAATGTAAATGTTTCTTTTTGTCTTGGATGAAGAGATGAAGCTTAGCAGACTTTATTTATAGGATGTATAGACTTACCTTCCAGATCAAGGCTTTGTGAGCTGTGAGGAAAGAAGGATGTCTGGCTTTTGTGAGACCCAGAGTAGGGGGAAGGTGCTGCCTTATTACCAGTCTTTCCTAAAACACAATTGCAAGACATAAGCTGCCTCTCCTCATCTGAGTTGCAAAGCTTTTGGCTTGATGATGTTACCACCATTTTGGGATTGTAACTCAAAGTCTGACTCTTCACACTCATGGAATGAGAGGAAATTGAGTTGGAAAAGCTGCAAGAGATGAGCAATTCCAGGGCCCTATCCTTCCAGACATAATGGACAGAAGGAGCAAAGAGTACCTCAGGAGCTGTCGGGATACTGCAGGGAGAGAGATGGACACTCCCACAGTATTCCCACACAGGGCATGAATTTTGCTTGTCCAGAGCCATCAGAGTTGAGGAAGATGTTAACAGAGGTAACTGACAAAGGGAATACTGTGAAGCTTCTCCCCTGTCCCGTGGCACTGCTTCAGCTGTGCCTTTGTCCTGAATAGGGTTTGCTGCAGCTCTGCCTTATTGCCATTCTCATGTTGCAGCAAAACCAGCTTCCCCCCAATTTTCTGTCTGCAGGTAATGTTTGCAAAATTATGAAATTTGCACTTTTCACAGCAAGTCCTACCTGACAATATCCAGCTACCTGCCATCACTTCTAGCTTTTACATCAATATTTAGGACTGAGGCACATTTGATTGCTACAACAAATCCTGAGGTTACAAAGTCCTTGTTCCAACCAAGTAAAACCCAACAGGGGACACATGACAGCCTTTAACTCAGTGCTGGGGAATTTCCATTAGAAAAAGGACTCATGAAGCCATGAAAAGACACACAGGCAACCAGTACACAGTGGATTTGGTGTGTGCCTCCTGTTTTCACCTGCCAGGATGAAGAGCAGCCTACTTACCTAAAAAAAGAATACTTAGATATGGAAAAATCTAAACCACCGAGAACTTTAGGAAAGACTTCTGAAAGACCTATTCCAAATGGAAATTGCAATGTTGGATATCAGAGAAATCCAGCACATCTAAGATTATGTGAGTTATGTGGATTAGCTACAGTAATCAAGGACTTTAATTAGTTTGATGACAAATATTTCACACTATTGGAATGTTCTGAAGTCCAGCCTGATGACAATAAGCCTGACAGTTTTGTTTGTCATGCTTCCCCTAATAATATTACTTTCTCTGATTTGTCCCAGTGAAACTAGAGACAGAAATTAGGCCAAAATATTGACTTTGTTTCTGCCACCAGCCTAAGAAAACAGTTTCCATTTTCATGTTGCGTTGCAGCGTAGCAAAATCTCTTGTAAATTATTTTTGTGCATAAAGCCAAATGCTCTAGGTAGGTAGATAAGGTCTGGTTTTTGGCCATGCTAATCATGGGCTTTATAACATTCTTGTATGAAATATGAAAAAGAAGCTTTCAAAATACACTGCAGCATATCACTCGACAAAGCTGTCTAAATTGAGTTTTACTCTATGCAATGTCTTTATTTTCAACAACCTTTTCGAGAGATACTTCCCAGATCTGGCAAAGAAATGGTACAATACGAAATATTTGCAGGACATTTTTAAGCAAAAGTACATTTTGAAGTCTCATGGACTGCCATTATGCAACTGGCATGGACATCAGCCCTCCCACCCTCTGCTTAGAGCAGAGCATAGCTCTGTTTGAGATCTGCTCAGCTTATGGTCTGGCTCCTACACAGCATTGCTTTATATCTTTACTCTGTCATCATCCTGCTTCCTTTTTTCATCCCAGCCACAAAACTTGATTGAAGTAATACTTTAGTCACTGAAAGATGGAGGAGGGAACTGTCCTTTATCCTTACCTTTCTCATCCTACTCACTGCCTTGTCCTCTTGACCCAGGGCACTAATGGGGACACACTAATCGCATTCAAGGATACTCCAGCCCACTAAGTTTTTCTGGATGTTTAGTTAAATGAAGGGAAAATTGCAGTGGGAGAGGAGGTATAATGGTACCCATGCTGCCCACCAGTTCCAAGCAGTAAGTGTAGTGGTCACAGTCAGAAAGCCAGCACAGTTGCTTTGCTCTCCTCAGAATGCAAAATAATTCTATTAACTGTGTAGCATCTCTGGGCAAGTATTAGCTTCCTAACAGCTGCCACTCTCAGCTTCCCCCTGGAATAAGTGGCAACCCCCACAACCAGGTACTCTACAAGGCTCGTCAAACGCCTGCAGGTCAATAGTCACAACAGTCATTTGAGATGCACAGCGCCCTAAAGTTTTAATTAATCCGGTATACAGTATAAATACTGAAATATGTATAAAAAATTAATTAGGTGGTCTATGCAGCTCTGATTTCTCAATTAGTACTTACCATGCCGGAAAATTATATTACATGACTTTGAGATACACAAGGAAGCATGGGACTTTGGGGATTTTTTTTCTAATGCAATTATTACTTGTCATCAGCACTTGCTAACTTTGGCCTGTTTCACCTCCTAGAGCTCCAAAATACTGGTGGGGGGGAGGGTTACAGCCATCTCAGTGTTATGGATTCTGTCAGGCAGGAGGAAAGTTTCTCCTGTCAGGCTTTATCATAGCTGTGTATCAGCAAGTCCTTAAGCTTTCTGCTCATAATGATTTGCTGATCTCAGAAGTTCGTGAGCAGCAAGACATGTACTGGAAGGGCCTCAGAACCTAATAAATTCTCCTCTCTTCTGCAGGACCTTCAGTTGAGTGTACAAACTACTCTATTTTGTTAAAGAATACCATTTTATTCCTCCAAGGCCTGGTGTTTGTGTGCAAATCTGCAAGAGTTCTCAGTAACTGCTACCTTGGAATTGAACTAAACAGCCATGAAATTGGTTCCCAATTTAGCCCAGGAAGATATTTCTGCATGGACATGGACACATAATCATACCCCTGCTTGTACATCAAGGCAAGACTTCTCATCCTGGCTGTCCTGTCACACTAACACTGATGCACTGCTCCCACTTTGGAGCTGGCTTATATCTAGCCTGTTTTGCAGGCAAAGCAAATTAAGAGACTGTGCACACAATATTCAACGTTCCCTAAATGACACAGTCAGTTTCAAACTTACTTAGTCCCCACTGCTGCTATTATTGAAATGCCTCTCACTGTATTTTCTGAATGTCTAGTAAAACTGGCAGGGTCAAAACTCAGTCTTGCCAACTTCAAAATGCAGTAAAACGTAATAGAAGCTAAATCTGTAACCTAAAAGAAAATGGTAAGTGTCTGAAGGGTTAATCCAGCGCCTGTCTTCCCTCAGAGGTACCAGCAAGTCTCAACTGACGGCTCTGCAGGTGAAAGTTTCATTTCTCACAAAAGTAGAAGAGTACAGGTAGTAGCAGTCAAGTTCATAAATATTCCTCAGAAATGACTTTGAAGAACCCTCTCTATGAAAGAGTATAGCTTAATCTCCAGTTTCATTAATTCCTTAACTACTGTGCCGAGAGTGCCAAAAATAGGAATTAATCAATACCAAGTGTAGTTACAGCATTTTTTTAATCATAATGTGTCTCCGACATAAGCTACTGACCTGCCCAGCTACCTTTGCCACACATGCAGTAGAATTAAATATATATATTAAAGATATAAATATATATATTTATATAAAGATATAAATTCTAACTTCTTTAAAGACATAATCAGATCATTGTGACTTCTGGCCTTTTACTAGCATCATCTGGAATTAAACCACTAACACCAGCAAACAGCTTCACTGCTTTCCAAGATATCTAGGACTAGGCTTCTTCCTGCATTTCATTCTTCTAACTTTTGGTATACAGCTCTCTTTCTGCATTCTGGGAAGTAAGGAAATGCCCTAAAGCTGCATCATCTCCTGTTAGGAGGCCAATGGGATCAAGTTAGATAGGTACTATGAGGAACACTGTAGAATAAATCCAGAAAATTGGTCATGTCAAGGAAAACACGCTGGTAACTCTTTTTCCTAAGTCATTTTTGTACCAAGAATTCTATGGAGTCAAAATTAACACAACATGATTGAACATAGTGCCTTTCAGGGGCAGCACAACCATCAGCTGAGTCACTAACAGTCACTACTCAGAAAGCAACTCAGATTAAAATAGGAAAAGCAAGGAAAGCATGTGCTTTCTCTTGTCTGTGAGAAGTAAGATTTAGCCAGGGCATTTTAGGTAATTTCCACAACTGACAACCTTTTGTCTTTGGCCCATAACTGTTGTGAGGTGGTGATGAGTGTGCAGTTTGTCAAATCAGACAAGAACTTCAGGATTTCAAAACCTGAAAGTAAGATAGCTAGACAAAAAAAATCTGTGTTTAAAGAGGAACATCTCTGGACTAAAGAGACAGAAGGGAGTGGGACAAACGGAAATACTTGCTGAAATCCTGCTTGGCCCCACTTCATCTAATACTAAGTAAACTTACTAGAAAAGATTCTAGGTTCAACCTGGCTTTTAATTAGCATGCTGTTTATATCATCTATTATGAGGCTTTACATTGGATTTTACCCTGTTCCTGCCACAGTCAACAGCAAAAGCACCACTAATATCAGTGGGAACAGGATCAATGCTTTACTTTGTACGCTTCAAATTTAATGAATAAAAAATCCCCTGTTATTTATGTTTTGTAGTTATTAGTTATCAGGTTAATATGCTAAAGGCAGCTTGACAGAGAATACTATTAATGAGCAAAATAAGGTTGCTGCTTCTGGACTGAGGTCACTTACAAAGAATGTACAAATGAAAATAAGGTTGACTTTTATTTACTTAAATATCTTCCTACATTGAATTCCTTTGGCAAAGTGTCTTTAAACATTTAAAGCCCTGTTTACAAGGAGGCTCTGAAAGTAGCTTCAAACCATTATATCCCTAATTGAATTCCCCAGGAGTCCTGTAAACTCAGAGGAAAAAAAGAAAGAAATCATAACATTTGCTAAATCATCTCAAAACATATTTCACTGCAAGGTTATGTGACCTGTTAGGAGTCTAAATGATGACTGGAACTGAACTACTGAAACCTTTCATTAACCGGATTGAAATCAAACAAAAGAGTAAGAATTTTGCCCCAAAACACAAATATACTGAAGATAACAGAATTAATTAAAGACATGTAGCTTTTGTATAGGACAGACCAGATGCAAATTGCTAGGCAAGTGGGCCACTATATTTAAAGCAAATAACTTTGTGGAAATTGAGTTTAAAAAAATCCCGATGTTCAATAACCAATAGTTTATCCACCTCCTTCAATCCAGAAGTATTTTTTCAAGTGGAGTTGCAAAAGCTCCACATAATTTCCAACCAGCTACGCCTGTTGTGTATGAGACAGATCCCACAAGAAGCTACTGTCTGTGTCTTAAAATGTGCAACAGCCTCGCATCCCTGTGAGCTTACCTGGCTTGTATGTTATTCCTGGGGGGAAGAGGAATCCCTGCTGGGCTGCAGCGGCCGCTGCCAGTGTCCGCTGGTCGTGTGGAAAAATTGGGATCATGAGCGGAGGCATGTGACCCTGAACCTGCTAAACAGAAGAGAGCCTCTGATCAGAAATAGCACAAATTTGTCTTGACAGGTATTTCTCCAGCACTGATAGTGTTCTTGCATTCACACAGTCCCCCAGAACCTTCACCTTAATGCAATCCCTGCCAACTTCACATTATCACATCAAAGCCCTCACAAGCATTGTTTTCCCTCGGTGTCAAAGGTGTAGCAGTCTCAGTGAGCTGCATGTTTCCCTACTTCTTCCTGGTTCTCTATTATGTTGTTTTGGTCTTTTTAAATTAGTATTCCCTGCCCTGGCATAAGGGAAAAATGTACAAAACATACCAAAGTTTTTATTAAAAGTAGTGTGGTATGCATTTCTATTAATTTTTCACAGGTTTTCTCATCTTTGGTTGCACGGTGATGAGCATTTGGAAGCAGCTTAACTGCAGTATCTACTTTGATGTTCAGATTTTAGTAACATTAGGAAAATTTTAGTTCTGAGATCTTACAACATGGTTCACATAAATACCATCAACTCAGATATGTTATTGAAAAATCTCACCAGAGTACTAAAGAGCCTTCTAGTCAACACCCCAACTCTTAAAATGTAAGGCTCCAACATCTTGGCTCCTAAACAAACAAACATACTCTGCCACACACCTCACTATAAGAAATAAATTGCTTGTCTGTATAAGCAGTTTTATAGCTTTATGTGCTATCATGTAGCTTGGCAACTATGGAGCTGCTTTCAGAGACCATTTCAGAACAAAATCTACTATATCACATTTAATTTGACCGTAATAAATGTATCGAAAAACCACAAACATGAGCAAAGAAAAAAATTCTTCTCCTTATATTAGCATTTGTATTCAACATATAGAGAATTATGTGATAAGATGATGCCTGTTAAATCCACAAGGTAATTTCCTAGTTCCTTAATTTACAGTACCTGTGTTTCAGAGACAGTGGCTAGGAACTCAAAGAATTTTTATCTATCATTCCTTAACCCCAGCCACACTCAAGGGTTTGACTATCATTTTTCTGTTTAGCAGTTAAGCAAACATGTAATGCTTTATATATCAAAGCTGGTAAATGTAGGAAAAAAAAGGGGGTTTAGGCAGGAAAAAAAATTCCCTCATCGTACCGTAAATCGGTGGAATTAAACACTATTAAAAACTTAAAGTACTCTTCAAGCAATTTTTTGCATTTAATTCCTAAAAAACTTTTTTGGTCAAATCCCATATGTTGACCTATGACATTGTTTAAATAGTGCCAAATTTTCTTGTCATATCCCCATTACTTTCACGACCATTGATGCAGTGCAGAAATGCTACTGTGTGTCTCTATGAGGGTTAATTTACCAACAACTCTTCTCTTGGGAAACCCCTAAGATGGAGGTTAATAAAGGTCAAGCAAAAAATAAACACTTTACAGTATTTTTTGAATCCATTCCTCAGGAAAATCAACTTATAATAAAAAGGTCTTTGTGCAATTACTGCTGTGGCACTGGGGCGTGAAAGAAACTAGCTTTACGCAGCTATTTCTCTCATTTTAGCTGAAGTAAGCCTGGCTGTGTGTTTTAGGTTATGCATTAAACTTGGTCAGATTGAAGTTGATCCCCATGTGCCCAGAACAGGCATTCAGCTCTGATAAAATGGTGCTGTTCTTGCTGCCTGGTGTTTCTATACATTGGCTCTACAGGAGCACAGCAAAGGAAAACTACAGGCTTTGTCTGATAGAAGCAACTGTACAGGAAGAAATTCAATGCAATAAAACTTGCAAAAATTTGCAGTAGTTCCTAAATCACATCTAATCAAATTGAGCCAAAATTATAAGAAATATCCCCCACATAAAGTATTTACATGGAGCTGCAAAGGTACAAAACTCCAATACAATCTCACAAGACACAGAAGAGATCAGAGTGCTGTGGTTTGAGTGAAGGTGCAAACATACCCACTGCAGTATTTCACTCCTTTGTGTCATAAGGATAATTTGAAACATATCATAACTAAACCCTACAATGCATTCCTGTAGATTTTGATCTACTCAGCTGTATAGATTTTGTTTAAACTCTCAAATAAAAGCACTTCTGTAAGCATGGGGAATTACCATTTCAAGTTCTGGCTATCTGCTATTCTTCCTACTCTGAATTCAGGAGCAGGTCTTCAGTCTATATAAATCAGCATAACTTTGACTACAGGTTACATTTAGGCTGTAAGTTTGGATTTACAATTAAGAGACTTAGACTGAAAAAAGCTCATACTGAAAGGCCACCATTCCCTCCCACGGATCTTCCCTCTGACACTATTCCTACGTAAGTGTTGGTTTCACACAGAATTATTTTATACATAGGTGCCCATTTTCAGCACAGGTCAACTGAAAAGCACAAATAAGCTCTGAAAAAGAGAATGTAAAAGTATCACTGATCACTAAACTATTAAATACATACAATGAGTGCCAAAAAATCCAGTTAACTCCTTAATTTTTGACAATTTCTATTCCTGAGAGTTTTATTATTATGAAGATGATGGGTTTGCTAAAGCGGGGGAGAAACTGGAAGGAGGGGTTGATTGGTGTGCTTCATAAAATCGGCTACATGCCCAGAAATTTTAATTGCTGAGATGTTCCTCAGGTCTTTCTGAAAACCAAGACGGGAGCAGATGCCCAAGGAACACTCTGACTCTGTCTCTCCCCATTCGTAAAAATAGCGCATTGTTGGATCGGCACTTTCCCCTTTTGTCTCCTCTGTGCTGAGTCGTTGATGATGCCATTTTTTGCCATCTGCCCCAGAGCTTCATTAAAGATACATGAATGGACTAACTGGGCTGCTATCTTGTGAGGAACAGGTGCTATTGTTTGTCCCCAAAGACTTGCACTAAAGATCTCACTCAGAATACTTGAGAAAGAGCATCTGCAGCAGTCAGTCAGAGAGTAACTTGGCAGAGCCCATGCTATGGGCTAATATGCAAACAGAGACACTCAGGGGGACTCATTTTCTCTTTCATGAATTTTGGGGAGGGGGTGGGTTTTGAGGGTGGTTTTTGGGTGTTTTTTTGGGTTTGGTTGTTTTTTGTTTTTCAGGGGTTTTTTTGATGGGTAGTAAATGTTTGATTTTTAACAATTCTGCCAGTCTGTATTTTTAGCTGAGTGTACAAACCCTGAAGGAGACCAGAATATATTCTCTCCAAAATTCAGTTCTGCTGCCTCAGATACATTCAACTCTTACATAAAGCTACCTCATGAAATTAATCTTTGTTTCTATACAACAAGCTCAGGTTTAACTGTGTTAAACACAAAAATCTGCCAAGATTAGAGAACATTTTAAAGGTAGTGTACCATTCCTTTAATATCCCATCACAACTCTGACGGCCCTTGGGAACTGATTACAGCACTTCCTTGCCTGAGATCTAAGTCAGGAAGCAACTTTAGAGCAAATCAGCCCTGATTAGTTCAAGAAGCAACTTCCAATTTGATTCTCCCTGAAATAATAAAAGCTGGTGGCCTGTTTGATAAACTGGGCAAATCTACACTGCTTTGTCCCACAGTTCTGTGAGTGATAATCTTAGAAGTTGGATGAACAATCCTCCTTGTTAAAAAGTCATTGATAGCTAGTGTTTTACATGGAAAATGTAAGCCAGAGTGATACGTTATACAAAAATAATGCTTTGAATTAAAATGATCTGCCTCTTTTGGATAAGGAGCACAGCACATTTAGTGAGATTGAAGAGGAGGAAGAGTTTTATCTTTAAAAACCAAAGCTGCCTTTACAACAACTAGCATTGCAAGTAGAGAAGTAAAGGCATTCAGAGAAAAGGGTGGCAGCACTGCAAGCAAAGAAGCAGCTCACACATTTCTGCTTAGCTGTGAGGATCACAGGTTTCAAGAGCAGAAGTAATCCCACCCTATAATGGCAGATGAATTCCTCTTCCTTTAGAAGATCAAACTTCGCAAGCTGCCTCTCTGCACAATCTACTTCAGTAAAGAGCAAAAGTGACATCTTTTTGCTAGAGAGCAAACACAATCTTTATAATTTTTTATCCCTTCTTTAAAGCTTTTTTTCTTTTTTGTTACATCCAGCACTAGTATAAAGCAGTTTGAGTGGTTAAATATGTTCTAATTGCCCACAATACTCCAGCCTTGCTATTTAAAATCATTGCTACCCCCTTCTTCAACCAATTAGATCGCTGGACCCTGTTCTCAAACTGTGGAAATCTTGAGATTTGCTTTGAATCTAACAGACTATTCCAACACAAGTTAGCTGAGAAACCAATATTTGAATTTACTGAATTGATTTGTTTTCTGTAGTATAGGATGAACAGAACCTTTTGTTCGTGTTGCAGCCACTGTGAGAACTTAAGTTGTTCACAGGGAGGTTTAGACTTCTCATAGTTTAAATTTTAATTCCTATCTAAGACTTCTTAAATTCTTGAGTAATTGGTACACCCAGACTACAACTTCAACCTAAGCCCTCACTGAGCTTTGAATTTCCATAGTAAACATGTGTTGGAAATTTTCTAGTCTCTCATTTAGAAACTACAGTGTAATAGATTTCCAGGTAATGGCAGTATATCAAGTAAGGATGCACATTTTCAGACTGCTCAAAATGTTTACATGATAGAATGGAGTGGCCATAACTGATAGCTCAACAGGTTATATTTTAGGTTGATTCATTTTAAAATAAGTCTTAATGGCACTGAAAGAAGTGTTTGTGCTCCCAGAACTATTAGTGCAAGATTTTAAATATCCTGTATATGATATGTATTTACCTCAGCTGCATTTTAAATAGTCTCTATGCAATACGTGGCACTGTTACTTTTGCATCACTGTCAGATTTTTATTTATCTCAATAACTAGTTTTGGGCTTTGTTGTTTTTTGGAAAAGAAGAAATATTAGAAGTTTTGATAATTTAAATTTTATTTTGATTAAGTCATTTTGGGGGATGAAAGAACACAAACAACATGTTGCATAAAGAAGTAGGTACTTCTTTTACGAAAACTTAAGATGTGAAAGTCAGAGGGGCTGTGTAAATGTTAAAAGCAGCTACATGCCAAGATTTCTGCAGATTTGAGCTTAAATCTGCTCCCCAGCTCTGCCAATATCGTAATGAACTCATGCCATGACTGACCCTTTTCATGGTCCCAGAAATGATCTATTTAGGAAAACTGCAGAGGAATTGTCAATAATTTTTTTTTTTTTT
>VZRH01005339.1:2069233-2091665 GCA_013397555.1 Urocynchramus pylzowi | reverse complement strand
GGGGGGGCACCGATAAAAATGGGAATTCTGACATTTTCTTCACTGTTGGAAGAATTTCGTCCTGAGCAGCATATTCTTTTTAAAGCTCTCTATATTTTCAGAGATATTCCATATTATAATGTCACTATATAAGGACTACTACATACTTTACAAGTATTAATTAATTCAAGCTCAAAGACTCATTCAGGAGAGAGTATTACAGCTACAGTTTACACAGGAGGACCATCCAAGAGGCCTGGATTTCTTCTCCAGAAGTGGTGATGCGTGGTGGATAGGAACCAGTTCCATTGTAATCTGCTGCTTGCAATCCTTTACATCTCACCACACAGCTCTACCAAGAACCACCCGAGGTGCAGAGCTAGGGCTGAGGAGGGACCTGCTCTGCTGGGAAAGCAGGAGGCAGTTTTGAGCTGGTCCATGACAGCACTGCACAGTTTAGCCCTCCAACCCTTGCATAAGGGCAGGATACAAGAGTGGAGGTGAGGCACAGGTGCAAAAAGGAGACACTTTTCCCATTCCACCCAGTCGTGTGGGTTGATTTCTACTGGTATTTATAATAAAGAAGAATAAATTCAAAGAGAAGGAGAGGCAAGTGTTGCTATTTTTCCTCAAGCCTAAATGCATAATATTCAAGAGACTAGGTCAAAGGAGTTACTCACATCCAGTGAGAATATTCCTGCTCCTGTATATTTTTGAAAGCTATTTAATGCAGAATAGTAACCTAGATAACTTCCAGAAATCATATGATGTTTATGGAGTGTTTAGATCGAAACACAAAGGCTTATCAAAGGCAATTATGTGGAGAACTAGCTTAATGCAGAAAACTCCTGTGTCTGGAGATCAAAGTCAAATCAGAATACTGATTGCATGCAAAAATTAATTTGTTCCATCTCTTCCTAGGATTTCTCAGATTTTGGCATGATCTGACCGTCTTTGCTCAGAAAAGGATCCAAGGAACTGGTGTGTTTACACAGTATGGCTGAGGTGATTGCCACCGCTGGTACATGGTAATTATTGCAAATTTGGGAGCAAGCCCCGGAGTTTGTAAACTTCCAGTGGCATCCATACAGCCTGCGTGCTTCCTACACCAACTGTCTCTCTCCAGTGGATTTTAGGGGCTTCTCAACCTTCTACAGCATTTATGATTAATCTACAAAACCATTGTGAAAGAACAGAATCATTAGAAAGGCAAAATAAGGCAGGAAATCAGGAAATCTTTAAAACGAGCCCTGGGTATTTCTTATCCAACTTCAGGCATTAAAATTCCAGCAACATCCATGGCTCAGATATAAAACCACACTGCCGCGCTGCCTTTTCTGCAGAGGATCCTGACTCTCCAGAAGGAACGCCAATCTTGCCATTTTCTGCCTCTCCCCAATTTGTCAAAACTCCAGCGCCACTTTAGGGCGCGCTATGGGCCGGCGAGCCGCGGCTGGCAGCGCACAGCCCTGGTGGCCCCCGGGACGGAGTGCTGAGCCGGGCTGGAGCGGCTGGGGCCGGGTGATGCCCGGCAGGCTCTCGGCGGAGCCGCGGCTCCCGCTCCGCTCCCGCCCGGAGCCGCCGCCGCGGGCCGGCTCCTGCGCCGCCGAGCGGGATGGGGCCATCCGTGCGGGCTCCCAGCCCGCAACAATGGCCCTTTGTCCAGCTGCGGCCGCTTCCCCCTCTGCAGCCAGGCCTTATCTGCTCAGGAAATGCCTGCTTTAACTGACAGGTAGGAGATTAAATCTACAGCTGCCGAAACACAATCTCCGCTCTGTTAGATAGGCTTTCATTGAAACGCGCTACAAACACATAATTTGTTTACGTTGTACCAGCAATCTTTGACAAAGCAGACTGTCTAGCTGAGACAAATGTGGTTAAACCCATTTATTGTATTATTTCTGCTACACAGAACAAGCTCTTAAAACGTAGAAACTACACAAGGCACAAAGCTCTAGCTGTCTCAAGAAATCAAGAATAGATGACTTCTTGTTACACTAGCCCCCTTTACACAGCATAGCATGTGCCCTCCTGGAAAACATCCACTGTGATTTCTTTCTTTTTTTTTTTTTTTTTTTTACTCTTCCCCCCCCCCCCAACCCCCCCCCCCCCCCTTTTTTTTTTTTTTTTTCCCCTTTTAAAGGGGATGGTTCAATGATGTTTATGTTTCCAGGTTTTAAAGTTTCTTTTGTTTTCTCTAGCATCAATAGCTGTAAAACAACTAAGCTGGTCAAAGGATGCCTTTAGTTTTAAGAAACAAGGGGATATTTTTGAGAGACTACTTCTCAAAGAAAGAATCATTTTCCAGACACACTGTCTGGTCTTCCTGACTTAATGCATGCTCAAACCGAAGTTTTGCCTGACTAATGAATGCCGGACTGACACCCCCCACCCCTTCTCTCTCTGTTTTTTAATCATCAATCACCTATTTCTCAAAACATTACTTCATTTTTGTTACACCTTCTGCCTTATTTTAAAATAATATTGCTGGCTGTTTATTTCAAATGAAAGGCACGGGGAACTGATGAATTAAGTGTTTATAAATCTGAGTTTTCAGATTGAAAACAACCTTTTCCATAATGCAAAGGCTTTATAAGTAAAACCTGTCCTTTAGCCTGAGTTTCTTCTGGCCATATATTACTCCCAGTAAACTCTGCTACAAGAACTAAATGAGTGCTATATACTGAGTATGAGAAGGGCAATGTTTGAGGAGGGGAGCCTCAGAAATTTACTCCAGTGGAGCAGGACTGCCAAGAAAACTGTGGCCCGTAGCATTCTTGTCTTTCTATATTTAAGACTCCATTCTCTGCTGATCTGCATACACACCTCCAGTTAATGTTACTGGGAGTTGTGTGCACACACAGGTGTGCTAAGTGACTGGCATATTAAAACATCCCTTCACTCTACTGAAATTTAATAAATAAGCTTTCCCAGCGTTATTAATACAGATGCTCAGTAAGGAAGATCTTGTAAACCACCGAATTGTTGCTCTAATGGTTAATCATAATTAAAAGGAAAAGAAATAGGAAGATTAGTCAACATCTTAATGTTTGATTGTTCACATTACTTCCATAACCCTCCTGCCTCTCCTGGGGCGTTCTCTTCCATAGCCTTTTGCAGCATGTTGGTTTCCATATTATTTTATTTAACCTTAATCACAGCATTCATCTCTGGGTTTGAGAGGAAGCTGTAACAGAGCTACCCTATGAGCTGCCACTCAGAACATTCAGTTTGGCATAAAATTAAAAAAGTATGCAATAAACTGGCTGAATCCATAGGGAATCCCTCAAACAGCATGGATAATGAGGGGAATCCATAACAGACATAAACAAACCCAGAAAGATGTCTGGGGCCAACATCATTATGTAAGATATATGCCCAAGATGTATGGGCATACGTTTGAATGTTCAAACTAAGCCTGTATTAGATTGATTGAATCTCAGCATGGGGTTCAGTTAATAAACAAACCTTGCCTTCAGAAAATATTTGGAGCTGAAATCGTGTATTATAGCCAGGCACCTACTACATGTGGCACTAAGATGCCCTCCTACCTTAAAGCTTTGTTAAAACAGGATGGTAAAGGAAATTAGAAATCCATACTACCAGAGGAACAGATACAATTTTCAGGTTAAGTGGCACCACTCTAAGGCAGTTGTTATCCACAGACTGTATTTCAGTCTATGCACCAGGGGCATATGAATAGAATTCACATTAAAAATTAGAGACCGTTTTGAATCTTTGGGCTTTGATTCACACTTCCCATGTTTTTTAAACATGTTACTCATATTCTCATAAAGGATACAACAATAATGCCAGCAAATCTTTCTGGTAATTATTAATTTCACTGTAGAATAGCTTTTCTGCTATGCTTGGCTTGTTAAAAAAATGCATTTTGCTCACCTCAGGGTACACCATTAGCTTGCATATTTGCTCTTTTCCTTTTTTTCCAGGTTTTGTTTAAATATTCTTCTTAAACCTGTATATTAATCACTGCTCAGAGGGTGAAAGAATTTGCAGGAGCAGCTGAAGTGCTACTTTTTTCACAAAGTAGGAACTAGTTAGTGCTGACACTTTTTATTCATTGGAAGATGAATGAAAGCAAGAGAAAGAAAAAAATTAAGAGTAAAGATGAGGGCTGACTTGGTGGTAGAGAGTCCAACAGATCAGTCTAACTTAATAAAATCTTGCAAAATTGTGAGCTGCAATGGTACGTCCTAGTGACAGCCACATCCAGAAAGTTACCCCTGTCATAATTTTGGTCATTGGGTAGGGTAATCAGGAAGCAAGAGAAAGATTTCTACAAAAACACCCTTCCAAATAGGCTTCCAAAATCAGAGCAGAAGACAAAAACCTTCTTTCAATTATTCTGTTCCAGTTCTTACATCTGTGTTTATCTGTGAGCTACTGTGCTCCATTTTGAAGCACAGTATTTTGGTGCTCCTGCTCAAGAAACCACTGCAAAATATTTCAGAGTGTGTGCCTGTAGCACCTTAGTTCTCCAGCACCATGCCCACATGTTAGTAATGTTTAAGTACACTGAAGACGACTTTAGGGAAATTTGTTTTCTCCTAAGAAGTAGATTGTGGAAGTTTGTGTGTAGTACTTGCCATGATAAAGTCACACATCCTAACAAGAAGCAGCTTTCCTATTAGATTTTGGGTTTTTTTTAGTAAAAGTGAATATCTCTTTTTCTACATAGATAAATTTATGTGTGCAGATATGTTTATGTATTTCATGTTATAAATATAAAAACATATTCTACATATACATGGATACACATAGAATAGACAGATATGTACATATATATCTATAACACAGTTCTATACATATATTTTTTTACAAATAATCTTAACTATGCATATATTTTTAACATATATATATATATATATTTATAGATATATATGTAGAACATGTTTTCCTCTTGTTTCCCTTTCCCAAATCCCTCACTCAGAATTTCTGTATTCTTAGATCCATCCGTTTATACAATGCCCCTGGTGTACTCCTGGATAGTCTCTCCATTTAAATTTCTTCCTGGGACACATAAAACCTGTGTTTCTGCAATGCTTACTCTGAGCAGACCACCTTTATCAGGAGATGTACTTTGAGCATGATACATTTAACAGGTTTGCTGCTGAATGAAGAAGTCAGCAAGGCAGCTGGGCTAATCATAGTTACTTGAATAACCAAAAAAAAAAAGGTTTTAAAATTATTCTATCACTCACATATATTATTGCTGGATTTCTTTCTGTCTCTTCTGTTTATAAAATAATTTTTTTCTCCTTCCCTTAATCTCTTCACTCCTCACCTTCAGTTTCTTTACAAAACTCTTAGCATTACCTCTCACTTTGTCTCTTTTGGGGGGGTAGGTTTTCTTGTATGCAAGGTAGCTATCCAGCAGTAAATTCTCCTTTTTAGGTAACTAATACCAAGAAAGTGACACCCAAAAGTTGTCAATAACCTTCCATTATAAGGAAGGAAACCATAGTGAAGTACATTTGGCCTTCTTGTCTTTAGGGTGGTCATTGTCACAAATTCAAGAAAAGCTTAGACATAAAAGTAGCACCACATCAAGGAAATGAGGACACCTACAAACATCTGGTTTTTAAGATAGACACATGCAGCTGAAACAAATTAAAATTGTGATTTTCTAAAACCCTCCTACTGCACTTGAGTGTCTTCAGAGTAAACAATTCTCTTACCCAAACTCCCTGTTTTGTTCGCCCATGATTTTCTCCACCATGTTTCCAGGTAAATAAGATGCATGCATTTTTCAGCATGCAATTTACTATTTCAGTTTAGGTACCCCTTTGAAAATACTTTTTAGGTTATTGGGGTTTGGGTTTTCTTTTTCTCATTATAAATCAATCTAACTCCAAAAGTGGAGCAGAAGCAAATACAAGAAAATAGGATGCCAATAAAGAATTTCTGAGATGTGAGGGCAAATGGGCTGAACAGGATTAATGTGAGATGCACAGACCAGCTAATCCACATGCTTGTTTTTGACCACAGTGGCATTGCATTTTTAAGGGACATGAAGGGGAGAGATGTGGTAATGTATTTTAAGGAAAACAGAGGAAGAGGTTTTGCTTACTGTTGGTCAGTAATATGTAGAAATTATTTCATGCTTAGACTCAGAAATGTCCATCCATGCTTTTTAGAATAGATCAGAGGTCTCAGTGATGTTACTCCTATCTGTCTGCTTTATTTTGCAGCTGAAGAGAGTAACAGAACAATACCCTCTGCACTTTCACCCATACCTGCATCCCTGCTATTGCTGCCCCACAGGTGCCTGCTGCAGTGGGACTGTGCTCTTTGCAGCTGTGTTACAAACAGCAGTACAGTCCCAGCTCATCTCAGCATTCATATTGTACTTTCTCAGAGTACATCTCCATTCTCCCTCCTGGAAGTCTGGACCATGTTCAAATCCCTCATTTGTTTTCCATGCTCACTGTCTGACTGGCTTTTGCTGTTACTACTCACTGTTATAACCTCTGTGCTATGCATAATAAAAATCTTTCCCATCTGAGTTGTGTGCCATGGTTACTGGAAATCTGCTGTATGTAGCATTCCCAAGAGCAGGAAAGGAAGGTATCTTAACTGCAATTGGATAAATATCACCTTTTCTTTAAAAGGAACGTTTACCCTTACTGAAACCACATCTAATGGTGACTGCCAAGCTACCCCCACATCTGCAATAGGATTCCTGTTAATTTGCATTTTACTCCTTCTGGTGTTGACATAATAACTGGAGTATATACTCCTTTTCATTTTTCATCCTTTGCATTAAGGAAAAAAAAAGATAATTTCCCTAATATTTCACAAAACTTCACCAGAAAATATAGCTAGGGTAAAAACTATCTGATCCCTGCCTACTTATGATGCTTTTTAACTGAGTTTGCATGTTAATTTATTGCATGCTTTGTTTGT
This sequence comes from Urocynchramus pylzowi, assembly GCA_013397555.1. Taxonomy (NCBI): domain Eukaryota; kingdom Metazoa; phylum Chordata; class Aves; order Passeriformes; family Fringillidae; genus Urocynchramus; species Urocynchramus pylzowi. The sequence continues at coordinate 2,084,759 of VZRH01005339.1, read as the reverse complement.
AAATGTGCTTCTGAAATAAATGAAGCATTTACAAATATGATTAATCTACAGATTCAGAAGCACGCAATAAAGAAACAAATTGCTGAGTGCCCTTGTCCTTTTACACAGAAGCTAAAACACAACTTTCAAATGTCTAAGACTGCCTAGCTCTATTTTTTCATTCAATAAAGTTGTTTAAAATGGATGTTTTCAGCAACCAAATTTTTACAAAGTTCCTGGTTCCAGTTTCATTTATACTAGTGTAAGTCAGAAGCAACTGCAACATATGCTGTAAACCAACACCAGTGTAAACACTGTGTAGATGAGGTCAAAATAAGGCTGTTATTGTATGACTTTTAAAGTGCTCATGTAGATTAATATTCTCACCCCTTAACAGATTTAGACACATCAGCATGAACACAGAAATGCAACAAGTTGAAAATTCAAAGTACATTTACTAGTGTATTTTATGCCACTCACATTTTCAGTCGGACCACCCAGAGCAAAGAAAAGAAAAAGCCACAACAAAAAAAGCCCTCTGCATTGTTTGCAATAATATGGAAGGAAATTGAGTGTATATTCTCTTCTTCCTGTATTTTCCAGCTAGATTAAGCTGTTGTCTTCACAATTGCCTCCCAGCTGCTGTGACTTGTGAAAACAACAGACCCTGCTCTGTTGTCTGCAGAAAGCCTGGATTGTTATGAGTAACTTTATTGCAGGCACATGAGTGTGTTAAGACTTTAAAACACGCTCAAATGTCATGTGCACACCCAGTGACGGGCAAGAATAATTATGAAAAAACAAGAATTCTATGTCTACGAAACAGTGTCAGACAAAATGGGCCATTCATTGTGTTCCTTTGGGAATGCTTGGACTCTCCAGCCAGAAAACAAAAAAGGCACTTTTTTCCTGCCGTAGGCTGAATACTTAGCTTTGCCATCTGAGCCCTAAGAAAACATGGGCCCCCTCTCTAACTACTGGCTGGCCCGCACACAGTAAAAAGTATTAATGTCCCCCTTTTTTCCAGCAGTTCCCTCTGTGTAGGCTGCGGCCAATGTAAAGTCAATGCAAAGACAAAACAGTTTGCCTAACATTAGTAAAAAAAACATAACTCTTGTGCAGTCTGAAAACCCCTCTGACACACAGAGGTTTTATTCTAAGGCATATCCCCTCCATCCTTCGGCGAGTTACCGTAGCTACTGTTAATGCTTTTAGCAGGTAATAACTGCTGCCTGCTGCTCCCCTTCGAGCTTTCCAGAAGTCTGTGGATGAATCAGGTTGTGTACAATTGTTAAAAATTATTATCTAATTGCCTCAGTTGCTACTGGCCATTTTCACAGTTGGTCCTCCTAAACAGAATCTGTCTGTCCCTGAAAGGATTCTTAGAAATGGAAACGTAACATGGCTTAGCTCAGCGTCAGGTCATTTTGATACCAGTTTTTCTCCTCACAGGTGGACTCACTCCAGTCTCATCTTAAAAGTGATAAATTACAAGCAAACTAAAAGATTTTTGTGCTAGTTCTATTAATATTTTCTATGTCAGACACTCTTTGTCTCATGTACATTTTTAAGCTAAGAAATCACATTTGTCCATATTTTTTGATCTAGCATCTATTCACCATATTCAGCTAAGTGTTTGTACCTCTTTAAAAGAGGTGACCATACCAATTCAGTACTAAACTGGAGCAATGTTTCACAGAAATAGAAACAACACAGAGTAACTTGGAAAGTCCTTGCGTGCTACCCATAAAAAGACGAGAATTATTTCTTATGAATTTGGCCCAGTGTCTGAATATGGATCTGCAGGTTATTATTTAACACATTTAGGAAGGATTTTACCTTGCCATGCTCAAAGCAGGCCAGGAAATGAGAAAACAATGGAATCGTAATTCTGAAGGGCTCTGTGCATCTGTATGTTCATAAGGACTGACAGAAGGAAAAAGGAAGGGCAAACTGTAACTCCCACAATTTTCTGTGTTGTTATTTTCTTCACTAAACCCTCTTACTCTACTTAGATAACATAAGTAGATTACATCTGCAGCATTAAATGGGTTTTGAAAGGATATGGTGCTTTAACATTAAATTCTTCCCTTCTTCAGGGCATGAACTGTCCTTCCTTATTTGTACACTGTGTAAGCAGCACCTACCAGAATACGACAGTGATCCTGACTGAGGTCTCAACCAACTGTGCAAATATTAGTACTTGTAATATTATAATAGGAGGCCATTATGGTTAATATTGTGTCATGCCAAGATATCCCAGGGGGACACATCAAAGATGAATGTGCACAGGTAAATTGTCTTGTCCTTTTCTAGAATCTAAAGGAGAAAGGTTTCAGACCACTTCTTGTCACTCCTAATATGAAAGTACAGGCTTAGCCTCAAACATGTATTTAAATCAGAAACATACAGTACTATGAAATGAACCATCAGGCCATCCATGAATTTGTTTTAACAATCCAACAACATCACCATTTCTCATTCATCCACTTAGCTTAATTTTCCTACCATCACTTTCATTGCTGAGGTTGTCTCTATTAAGCCATTTTTTGTGCATCATTAACTTTTAACCAGGCATCGATAGCTTTATTGTTTAAATTGCGTATGACTTTATTTAACGTCAGCATTTCTTCTGGCTCCTGACATGAAGTCACATTTTATAACTAATTAAATTGATCCCTGGGAAGCAGAAGCCACTAAACGGAATTATTCGTACCCAAGTGTCAATATATTAAATCAAAGGGCTAATGAGTTGGGTCACTGCTTCTTTTATCTGAAAGCTGCTGCAGAATAGGATTCATACCAACCTCTATTTTCTGCTTAAACAATCAATTTTATTTAAACCAAAGGTAACTAATTAATAAATTTTGATGTAGCTGTAAATAATACATTTAAGCCTGTTTTTACCACTCGCACACATGTTAAGGTCACGCTTTTAGGCAGGAAAAAATGCTTTGTTGATATAAGCTGTCTAAAAGCGTATTTTTTGAACTCCCCATGTGTAAGGAACATTACTTCTAGGTCATAGGAAGCTTCCAAAATGACTTAAAAGGTGTTTTGTAAGTAAACAGTTTTGAGAACTTTTCAGTTTTCAGCCATTTCTATTATAGGCGTAAATCAAGATGAAAATTTGCCTCTTGGAACTGACAATACTGCCTAACGAAAGTGATTAAGAAATGACTAAATTTGTCATGTCAGCTTTTCCTATAGCTCTTGCAGCTGCTGAGTAATATTTTGGATGCTTTCACTATTTACATCTGGACACTACTTTTAAAATTCATCACCTAATAATTCATACCACTCACAGATTTAGTCATAGTTCAGCTTTCTTTGATAAAAGCCTTGTAGATGGTTCAAGAGAGCTATCTTTACTGAAGTTGTCTTCAACTAATCTGTTTACATCCAGACTGTTTAAAAAGACATTCTGAAAATCTCCCATGCCTCAAAACCACATTTCCATGTCTATTCGTTTTGCCTGAGAACCAGTCAATATCTCTTATTTTATAACCTTTGGAGAGTTCACCTGTATGGAAGCAGCAAGTGCACTTTGACACTAACTAATATTTATAAGCTATAATTAGGCTTGAAGTTAAAGAGCATTAAAAAAATTTAAACAAAACCAGGTTGGATGCCATTGCCATATTTGTTTGAGTGGGGAGCAAAGATAGGTGCAAATACACCTTCCTTTAGCAGCCTAAACAATTAAAGTTTTGATACAGCTTGCCATATGCATAAGGAGATCAGAAAAGGGGATGAAATAAGGCTTTCTCTCATTCATTCATTCATCCTCTACCCCACAGCAAATAGGATCCTGAAAGGAATGTGGCTGAAGTACCACCAGCTCCCTAATCTACATCTACAGCTGCACCCCCCCACACAAAACAAACAAAGAAATTATAAAGTGGTTTCAAAGAAATACCTGAGCAACCATTGAAAGCAAGGCTGGGATTGTTCACTTGAAACTAATGGTTATTTTAACACATAATGGTGAATTAAAAGTAAGATGGCAGCAACGTCCTCCTAAAACTCGGGTTTGTTGTTTCACCACTAAGATCAAATGCAACACAAGGAACACCACAGATCTTTTTTAAAAAATGCATGTTCTTGTACCCACACATCATTTGCTTTCTCCAACAGTAAATTAGGGGTTTTCGGCCGGCACAGTGGTTGCCTTATAAAACAACTTTAAATAGTCACTTTTATCCATTTATAAATGGATATACTTTGGAGGGTCAAGTATGTGCTGTTGTTTCACACCACAAATGTTTTCTTTCGCTTCCAATGGTTAAATGTCATGAGAGCGCTTGACCCCACTACAGAGCATCATTCAGGATCTGGGGGAAACCACAAATATGGCTGTACCTGTGGCTGGCATGAGATCATTTAGAAAGAAAAGATCATTTCAAAAGTGGATTCTGAAATACAGAGACATTCACACCTACAAATATTCATTAAATATGGACTGCCTTAATACATATATATTCTGTAGTCTTTATTCTTCTCTAATGTAAAGGGTTTTTTTCAAATATATAAAAATATTTGGAGCTATAGCAACTCTGTGTCATAGATTAACAGGCTACCATGAATGGTAATTGAATATACGTAGAATTTTCTTCTTTTTTCCCCACTTGGATGGCTCAGGAAAAAAATCTTTTTTTGTAAAACTGGGAAAGTTCTACACAAGCATTTCATGTCTTTGGTAGAAATAAAGAGTAATGTCTTTAAAGAAAGACTTAAAACACAATGGTGCTACAGCTCTGTCAGCCACAGTTTCTGTGCAAAGCACAGAGGGAGTTTCATGTAAAGAATGTTTCAGAATTACGTTACAGACTTATGTTGTTGCTGGAGTTCACAGAAAACAAATTGCAGGCATGATGCTGGAGATGCACTGGAAATAAGTCTTTAAGATAGACAACAGTAGCAAAATCTGTTGCTAGTACTCCAAAAATCGAGCTGTAACTGCTGCACCAGCAGCATTTTAAAAATGGAACAACAGTGTTGAAAGAAAAAGAAAAGTTTAAATCAGGAAAGGTTCAAATTCTCATCAGTTACAATGGCAACAACTATTGGCAAAACATGTGGGTAACAGAGGAGGAGGAGGAGAAGTTAGCATTGTTTTCCCAAAGTAAACTGGTTCACTGCACATCACCCAGTTAATGTTGTTCAACCAATATCATAGTTAAATCACAGAGAAATCTTTTTCTTCAACTAAGCTACCTAGCAAAAATCCTGATGATATATTTGAGGTTCAGTACTGCCCATGAGAAAACAAAACACATGAACAATGTAAAATCTACCACTAAATACTTAGTAGTGGCCAAATAGAATTGCTGGGAAACTTATCTGTCATCACGTTCAGAAATTGGTTTAGCTTATGGGTTTGGAGAGTTCTGCAAAACGTAAGAAAGAATGGCCTTTACTAGGGATATTTCCAAATTCTTTTACATGCCTGTCTTTCACCAAATATTGTAAAATTATCTAATTAATTTATTTAAATTCTGGACAACTTTCTTTTATTTTTAGAAATTAGCAACCTGGGACAAGCGATTAAGAAAAAATTTAATTTCTTATGGTTTAAAACAAAATCACTCCTTTTTATCTGGTGTCTTCAGTTTCTGGAGAAAAAATGTGCAAATACTAGTGCCAAATAAGTTACATTATGGGTGTCAGTATTAGAAAAAGTTATTCAGGATTCATAAGGGAGTTGGAGATACACACATAAAATCCAGTTACTACACCACCAGTTGAGTTTTGGGGAGAAAAGTGGGAAGGGAGGGTTTGCAGATGTTAAACACAAGCACAGACATTAATAACCATTAAAGTGGAAAAAGAATTGCTCACTAACATGCTAATGCCAATACTTTAAAAGAATTTTTCCCCTAGTTTTTGCCAGTGATTTCACTGTTGTGCCATTGCTGTTACTATACTCCAGTGGAAAGTGATTTGTTGATATCCCCTTAGGTCATTCCAAGCTGTATGGAGCCTACAGCAATTAGCTGCTCATGTTTCTGTCAGTTTTCTGGTACTAGACCTTCCTTTTCATGAGATTTTTTTTTCTCCCTGTTCATTTATATTAGATGTTTGTGGTTCTCTTGCTCTGAGCTATACAGATAACAACGAAGCTGAAATGCTCAAGAACAATATAGTGTTCTTTGTACTATAGAGTTAGCACAACAATTTCAGAAGGCATCTAATAGTCTGCATGAAGAAAGACAGAGAAAATGTGGTAAGAAACATGAACTATTTATGTACATTTTTATGGTTTATCTTGGCAAATTTTTGCTTATGATTTTCTCTAAATGTGAGCTCTTGGATGCCTACATATACAGACACAACTAGCCCACATGCAAATTTCCAAACTAATACTACATTCAGAATTGTTGAAGCAAAAGGACAGACTATCTTCATCTCTTCACTCCTTTGGAATTTGTATTTTAAATTCTGCCTGTCTATACATCTGTGTGCATCTATTACCTTTTCTCCACAAATTTAATAAGCCTAGCATTTTATGATTAGTTAAAAATGAACAAACTTTTGGGATCTACATGCTTTCGGTGCGCTAAAGCAAAGGTTCAAATTTTTTCACCTAAACAATCTGGTGCCTCATTTGCAGGTGTACTTTGGAATTATATGTCTAAATGATTTCCACTTCATCTGAAATGAAGTTGTAATTAATTGCTCCTGTCACAAGCTGTGCCCAGGAAGTTGGTAGAGTAAAACCAGGCTAGTCTGAAGAGTATCAGGACATTAAAATGTGTCAGTAAGATGTTTAAGATATTTTAATGAAATTTAGGAAGCAATAATCACATTGGATTTCTCTGGCAAGTTGAATATACATCTTTATGAAATATACATAACAGTTATCATACATGAAATTTATTTTCATCCATTCCCATAGCAAAAAGAAGGATAATTAAAAAGCAGAGCTCTAGGAAACTGGATGATTTCATTTTGCAAGGATTTGTACAACCACTTCTTTATTTTTGTGTAGAATTACTCAAAGTGAAGCAACAGCTAGCTGATCCAAAGTCAAAAATCATGCCAGCCTCACATGAAAATCACTTTCCGGACATTTAAATACATTCTAGTTAAGTTTGAAGCATGTAAATTAGTCTGGCTAAGGGTGAAATTAAAATAATTCCAGTAACAGATTAGTATTACTGGTGGTAAGAGTAGTCGTGATAAAATATTTCTCAAGTACTACAGAAAATCATGGAAAAGAACTGAAGGCTTAGACACACTCACTAACAGAGACAATTTGAGATTTTGCTAGTGCTAACAGGCATGCAAACAATTTTTCCAGGCCACTTTCCAAAAGCCTCTGAGAATACAGCCTTAAGTGAGTATAGTTTTTCATGAAGGATAACAAACTGACAGCCCAAGAGATGGAAAACTTATAGGCAGGTACAGAGTAAAAATACTATCATGGTGGAAAAAAAAAAAAAGGCTCAGTGATACTAAAAATTAAATGAACTGGTGATATTTCATCTCTGTGTTTATCTATCTCTGCAGCATATGGCTTTTGTACTTTGTGTGAATCACAATGAAGCATCAAATGCAAAAGTCAAGAGGCAAGTTCACTATATACTTAAAAAGAATTCACAAAAATGACTCTTTCTCTGTTGACTGCTCCCATTCAAAGGCCTGAATGAACAGGCTTTATAAATATGGGGTACTCATGGAAGCCTGCACAGCCAAGTGTGCCTGCAACCAGATATTTCCTATGTGAATAACTAGACAGGGAATTTTCAAAGGCTTGTAGTAAGCAGTTTCAGCAGCAAATTGTCTCAGCCCTTAGTCACATGTTCCTTAAAAGGAAATCATTAGCAATCTAAAAACTCCCTTTCTTTAGTGTTTTCCAGTGTATGCTCAGTGTACTGAGACACATCGTGGTATTAACCTATGTTATACTCTCCTAGAAAATACTGTGCACATCCACTGAAGATATATTAAGTACCTAGCACGTTCCCCAGTTCAGATCTCCCATGTTATTCAGTCCCTACTTAACAGATAATAAAGCCACATTCTAAAACATTTTAAAGTGGTCTTCTGAGCCAAGCACTCAGGTTATCTGCGTTCAATTCCCAGCTCCACCCAGGCTTCCTGTGAGACTCTGAGCAACTCACTTAAGTGTCTGAGTTTCTTGCCTGAAAAATAGGACAAATAAAAGTTCCTTTTTAAAACCCTTCTTTTGAGTCTTATCTAGCCAGATTTTGCAGTTCTTTAGGGAGAGGAACATCCATTGTTCCTCTTGAAAGCAATTCTTAGAAGCAAGAGTGACTGAAGAGTCTAAGATCATCCATACCATGACAAAACATCCACAACATTTAACAGGATTGATTCTACTATAGCACCATTCCAATAGCCTCAGTTCAGCTCTACCAGTGACTTGCAATTAATTGTAGTCAGTCAGTCATATTTCAAGGGGGAAAAAATAATTCCAAGAAAGAATAAACGACTTTTTGATAAGTTTTAAACAAAAGAATTATGTGTTTTTAAAGGAATTCAATAGTTAATTTCAGTAGTGAACTGAGCTCTTTCTTCCATATATCCTAACCAATTGCTCAGATTTAGAAGTATATTGAAAAGGACCTACCAAACCTTTGATTTTCATTTCTATGTCCTTTCACTGGTACCCACTTGCTGCATACAACCAGCAATACCAGAACTACACACACTATTAAACTGTATTTTTAATCTTCTTTCTCTGGTGACCGGTAGGAAGCTTATGAATCTCTCTCTTTCTCACAGTTTATATTGTCCCCAGTTATCCTTGATAAAAGCATGGTCTGACAGAGTAGAGGTGGGCAGAGTTTATGCAGTGTATGTGTATGCAAGAAGCAAGATTAGAGTGCAGTTTGACCACTCAGGGTACCTTGGGTATATGGTAGAACTAAATGCTTGAATTGGAGGATGATTATATACATTAGCTGTAGCTATTTTAATTCAAGAAATAAATTATACAATCAAGCTATTTTAAATTGAAAGACCATTGACAACAAATCTTTCTGAAACATCATTGTATGATAGAAGCAGATATTTCAGCTTCTTCAATATTCTTAGACCTTTGATTACACTTTTGATTTTCAAAGCACTTTTAAGCAATGAATGAATCAAACAACTGTGCACAAACCCCTTTCCCATAACTGTGGCTATGAATATTACAATGGAAAAAAAAAAGGAAAAAATGGCAGAACAAACTAATAGACAGTGGAAAGAGGATTTCTTAGACACCCAGCATAGAGCAACTTGTCATACATACATATCTATTTCCCACCTTTATACTGTCTCTATGCATCACAGTAAAGTTCTCACATTATTTTACCTAAAATTTCTTTCCCTAAAAATTATAAAATTAGTCAGAAGAAACTCATGTTCTTGTAACCATATAAGACTAGAACTACTCCCCAGTAAAAAATTTCTGTCAGCATAAAGGAATGACCTATATAAATACAGTATTTTTTATTATTCAGAACTTTCTTCATTTTTTCCAGTTTTTCCCACCACTCTACTTAATATTTCTGCATGTATTTTGCCAAAACAAATTCAATATCTTTGATGGTATGATGTGTGTATAATCCACTTGTGATTTTTCAGTTAAAGAAGCTATCCCAAACTCAAGGGTGTTATAACTTTTTTCTACTGCTACTCCATATTTTCACTTATACCCCTGTGTATTCGCATATGCATTTTAAATACTTCTCTAAAACACCAATAATCCCTCTTTGAAGTACTGAATGGAAACCAAAAGATCAGACATTTTTAGTTCATGACTTTTCGCTCACTACAGGAAACACTCTGAGATCATAATTTGACAGCAATTTCTCTTGTCTTCCAACCCTGAGATATTTTCCACTGCAATATTTATTCCAAGTAGGCAGATTTTATTGGGAAGTGCTATTAGGCCATAGGTAGTAGATCACCCAACAACAGGGAATATCTCCAGTCCCTGTTTGCTTCTGGAATGCAAACTGCCAAAAAGGGACATGAGAGCTTTCACACATTCAAGGGCAAATATAGCCAATGGATTTGTGACTTTAAGGAACTTGACTTCACTGTCTGCTGAGGTGAAAGCTTGAAGTGAAGATTTTCCTGTGATTGTGTTATTGATAGGATCTCTCCCCTTCTGGATCCTCTCATTCAACAAGTTTTCACACAGGTAATTTTCAAGTAAATATACATTTAAGAAAACCAACCTGTCTGAACAAGTATGGAAAAAAATCCCTCACTTCAGTCTAGCTGTCTGCTTTCACCAAGATTGTAGGAACTTGATTCTACTTGAAACATCTATTTTTCTATCAAATTCCACTGAAATCCACCAACAGGCTGAAAAGTTAGTTAGGCAGATGCACTTCAATGCACACGGCAGAGTTGCACATAGCCCATTTGCAGAGGCAATCAGGCTAGCAATACAAATCTGGTATCTTCCTTTTCTACTCAAATTGCCAACCTGACAGCTCTGAAGAGTGAAGCTCCTTTTTCTCTTGTTGCCGTGTACTAGAGCAAGGTCTCCTCAAAGAACTGACTATAATGCCACAGACAAACTTTGTAACAGCAAATTTCACAAAGAAAAAGATCAAAACTCCTACAATAAACTCCACTTCACAGTTCTGCTTGCAGGATGCAACACCTCCCTCCTCAAAGTGCAAAGTCTTCCCAACCCAGTGGTGTCTCTGCAATCCTTCTCCTTTCCCAGGCACTTGTTCCCCTGCTTGCTCTCCTGCCAGCCCTGGTGGCTCCTTTTCTGTCAGCTTATTTTACTCACTAGGCTGACAGTGAATCAGATCACGTAGCTACTGATGTCTGCACTTTCTGCTGAGATGAACAGGGGTTTCAGGAAGTTTAGGGCTTCCTTTCCCCAGAAAGATGCCTCTGATCTGGAGTACCAGTCCAAGAACCACAGCAAATGTAAGATGTGATAAATGAGTGAAGGCTGGATAAAAGAGTAACACTCTAATATAAGGCAGGCCTTCTTTAAATGTGAGGGTTAAAATGTCCTGCTGTGCCTCTGTAAGACTGAGCCTGTGCTCAGCTGCTTCTTACACAGTCCTGGATTCAGGCTGAATCCAAGCAAAGTTTGGATCCCATGTCAGGTGGACACTGCTCCACTCCTCTCACATCTAGGTCTTCCTTCCAAGAGAGGCCCAAAGGGCTGAGCAGGATGGATTTGGTGGTGCACACCAACCCATTTCACTGACAGGGGAACACCCACCCCAGGCTGTGGGGGACTCCTGCAGTGCAGTCACATAGATGGGATATAAATCCTGGAAAGGGACTGGGAAGCACATGAACTCAGCCACCCAAGAGTCTAGCTCAAGAGAAGAAGCAAGTGGCTACCCCTGAGAGTCATGGTACAGTTTTAAAGTTTTTTCCATGATATTGTATCATTTTAAGCATCATGAAAAATAAAAAGATAGATCCCCCAGTCATTCCTCAAATACACCACACTTTCCCTGGTTAGGAGGTTTGCCCAGCTTCCCTAGCACAAGATCACTGAATGCAGGTGAATCATTAGGAACTGGACTGGTGTGGTTATAAAATGAAGCCTTTTATATTAGAAACAAGGTATATAAAAAACCTATCAATGAACACATGGGGGGAAAAGTACAAACTGTCAGGAGAAAATTATAGCCCAGAGATAAAAATTAATAGTGAAGTACTTGACAAAGTACCAGACTGTCCAGGCACAGTTGTACCTCCTTCCTAAGATGCATAAAAACCAGCTCAGTATATTTTACGGCAAATAATTTCTAGCTTCAAATTACAGAAAAATAATTTAAAAATTATGGATTAAATGTGGAAGCTACAGATCTGTCTGAAGCTCTCTTACTATAGCAATACCCTAATGAAATTAAAGCACTTCTCTTGCACCTGGTGTGTTAGATAGAATGCTTGATCCCAGAGTATGGAGTATTACAAAAAGGAATAAATGAAGTGAGAAACTTATATCCAAAAATATCATTTAAGTCCCCAATGCACCAAAACCTCAATTATTTCAGTTGGTTCCATAAATCTAATTTAGATAGGACTATTGTCAGCAAATTCATAATACCACCACCAAAATTCAGAAAGCATTAGTTTCACAAAGCCTCATGTGCATAAAATGGAAAACATTTCAACTATGCCTCAGCAATGCCAACATAACAAAGGGAAGAACCTGAAAGCTAGAGCAGGTGACAGATTGAGTGTTTCCTTGGAGCGAAATCTCCCAGTAAGATCTTTTTTCAAATTGTGCAGCGTATTCCAAGCAAATCACTGAAACTCCAAAGAAAATTCTAAGTGGTAAATTTGCAGAAAATATGTAGGCTGAGATGAAATGTATCACCACAAATGAAATCTTTTTCATTCTCTTTTCTCTGACACGTGCAGACCTTCTGCAAAGAAGGAAAGAGAGCATTATTTTGCTCGGTACCCAAGGCTCTGTTTCCATGGGAAGTATGTGCCTATCTAGAGCAAGTAGTTTGGTAAGAAATGTGATTTGTGAATGCTTGCTTCCCATGGTTTTGCATGAGATGCAAACACAGAGTTTTGTTTCTATGCTGTCTATTAAAATACAAGCTCAGATCAACAGTTTGCCTGAATTTAGGGCATTGTAACATCTCTTTCCCAATTAAATTATTCAAGTTCTAATATGGGGACAGATCAGTCTAAAGCCTTTACTTCCAGGACAAGCTGAAAGGCTTTATCAGGGCCACTAATTTCATGAAACTTAACTGAATGCAATACCTTTTAGACTTTTTCCTATATCTCAAATGTTGTTACCTAATTACCCATTGTGTCCAAAAACTCTTGAGCTGGAACTCTGACAGAGAGACACACAGCCCAGCTATTTGAAAGTTCTTTCCTTAGGAAATCAAGGTTAAAAATGCTTTGGTTTCAGGGATGGCATACATTTTTTTCTTTAAAACTAAATGCTATGATAAACACAGGAAACAAACAGGCAGATTGGGTCTGAAATTTGCACTCATTATGAGCATTTTATGAAAGTAAGCTACAAATAGTAATATACCTCCCACAAGACAAAGGTGGCTGTTGGTAAATATAGAAAAATATCTAAGAAATGGGGACAAGTGCAACACTGAGTCTAAGTGTCAGGCAGCAAGAATGTGAGAAGTGTTGATTATTCCTTCTTTCTTCAGTAGAGAGATATGCTACTTTTATATGATTAGCATTTCATTCTGGTAACCAGACAACAATGCAGCAAAGGTATAAAAGTTCATTCTTAGCTGGCAATGGTAAGCATTAGTTCATTTTCTTTTTTTTCTATTGTAAAAAAAGCTAAGTTAAGTACTGTGGAACCAGAGCTTTAATACTCTCCTCAGCTCTTCACAAAAGCCTCAGTGAAATCTGGGTCCTGTCATAGCATGGCAAGAAGATAATCTGTGTGGGACCTTCCTTTCTGATTAGAAGGTGGTTTCTCTTAATCAGATGGAAAGAAAGTCTCTTGGTAAGAAACCCTTCCTCCTCCAGAAAACGAAAACAAATCTTTAGATAAAGGCTTAGTCAGAATCTACATGGAATCCAGGTTAAACCATTTTCCCTGGGCCTTACCAAATGTCCCTGAATATGTGTGGCTCCTTAACTTCCTCTAAAGCAGTGTTTTAATCCAGGCAAGCTTTCACCCTGCAATATAGGCCTTTGTAGCATTAATATCTTAATGGTCCTGGATGCTGCAGCTCATCAAGTGTTATGTACTTTGTCATCTCTAGGGAGAAAGAAAATAAATGGGTGACTTCCAGCCTTGACAGTTGTAAATCTGTTACCAGGATGAAGAAGGCAGATGTGCAGATGTGCTGTTCTGTGGAGGTACTCCTGATTTGCAGAGGCAAGTAGGATCTGGGACAGGTTTGTGGCTTCCATCCCATGAGAATTCATTTATTTAGTGAGAAGAAATAGAAGATTATTTACTTAATGAAAACTTTTAAAACACCCTTCTCAACAAGTGCTAGGGTACACTGTGTTCTTTCCTACTGCTATTTTTCCTTTCTTCAACATGAAAAAGCAAAGCCTGGAAAGAGTAGATAAACTGAGAGTCCTACATGCCATTCCAGTGATCTATCATCCATTCCATTCTTCTCAGAAAAGAAATAGATTTTTTTTCATTTAAAATGCTACCCTCAAATCTTTAATTCTTCTTATTGCTATAGGACTGTCTACTCAGGAAAGACCAAAAGCATTTAAAATTTTGAAGCTAGTTTCATTCTTAGCACTCTGCAACCTGTAGATTGTTCATTTACCATCTTCTTATACACACAATAGATGCTCAAAGAATAAAAACTGCTCAGTTAATTCTATGAGGATACCTTATGTTATAAGTACCTTAAGGTACTTATGTTGCCTAGCTTATGTAATGGATATACTGAATCAGAATACTGAAATTAGGAAAAAAAATATTCCTCTAATACTTTTTGAATTGCAATTCTTTTATGAAGATTTGAAAGACTGTAAGTTTCTCAACTAATTTCAAACAAAGTTCTGACAATTATAATCATTATATTGTAGGTAAAATAATGTAATATATTGGTTCTGACGGGGGGCAATTGAACCGAAAATTTAAAATAAGGTTATAATACAAAAATCACATGACAAAATTGATCCAAAAATTAAGCTGCTTCTACCAGGATCATTCCATAATTGCTGCTGTGGTCTCAGCTTTCACAAGTGTACATGCACCATGTCCTGAGCACGGGCTGCCAGCTTTGATGCCACACAACCCAAAGCCTTTGCCTAAGCCATGTTGAAGCCTGTTCAGACAATGACTTCACAGAGCAATGGGAGAACACTTTTTTCCACCTGTTTGGGTTCTGATTTTAAGAGGATCAGTATGTTCTGATTGAGAAGAATCAAAAGGGCTGCCTGTTTCACAAGGGAGTTTCCTGTTTGTTTCAGAGTAGGAAATAAGCCTGAAACCACTTAGCATTTCTTGACAAAGTGCTTTGCCAGTGGTGACCACAACATTTTCAAACTGTTGCACTGGAATGGCTCATCTTTCTCTCAAGGTAACAACAGAGTTCACTAACACAATCCAAAGAAAATAATTGTGTTTTCCACATTTAAAAAAAAATAAATTACATCAATCTGTCAAACTATGGACCTATTCTCCACAGAGAATGCCAACTCCAGTAACACAGGAGGCACCTGTGCCCCACATTGGAAAAAGGGTGTAAAACACCTACTAGTAAGGGGTAGCACCACTAGACTACACAAAAGGCACCATAGAGGTCTTCTTACATATTTAAAAACATATTCAGACACATTTAAATATGCAGTGAGAGGCTTATAAAAAGCATACCATACTGGACATGTAATTAAGTAAATATTAATATGCTTTACATATGCTGAACCATTTATCTGGACAATATTAATTACCATAGTTACATAAAGCAGTAAGCACTAATGATAATTCCTACTACCATATGTGAGAAAAGGAGAAACTAAGAAAGAAGAGGAAGACATTGGACATTTTGAAAAAAAATCTTTCCAAGAGCTTAAAGAGATAGTGATTTTCATTGCAGATTCAAAATTAAAGGAGTCCACCTTTTTTTTT
>VZRH01005339.1:1986367-2067343 GCA_013397555.1 Urocynchramus pylzowi | reverse complement strand
CTCATCAGCTGTAAAAGCCAGGACTTTTTTTTTTTTTTTTTTTTGTAAAGAATTGTGCATATTCCTCTGTTGTCAAAGGGGAAGACATAAAATATCAAGACTCCAGACCCCATTTATACATTAAACAACCCCCTGTGCATGTTGTTATTGATATTCCTCACTGCAAATTCATGCCACAGGAGCAATGAAAAGCGCCAGGCAGGATTATGACCTCAACATGAGGTGCTTCACAAACATGAAGACGTGGCCCACTTGTCCTGAAGGATCTGACAGTCAGAAAAAAGCTGATGTAGTAATAGCTAGTTTTTGTTAAAAATAGCAATCACGGTTAAAAACCATCCATCCTGAGACTGTCATCAAAGGCTACAATTCAGTGTATATTAAAATCAAGATATTAAAAAATAATAACTTTATAAAAACAAATCTCTGCAAAGAAAATGTGATACTATTATTTCATGCCCCTGCAATCCTGAAAGGGACAGAAATGCAATCAATAACCTATTTCTTAGTAACAAAAACTGTGCAATGCAATGTACATATTTACATTGTTCAGTTCAACAGGGATCTACACCTTGGCCTCCACCACATGATCATAAAGTGCATTTCTGAACAATTGACTTAACAGACACCAAAAAGGGAAGTGACTGTGTCTACTATGAATCCACAGTAACAGTCAGGAACGATTCTGAAAGTGTAAGTAAGTGAAAAGTAAGCTATTATCAGCAAAAATAAGTGTGCCATAAAAGTAGTCTTCATTCTGGAAAGAACCTGGCTAAACCTGATTTGAATTGGGTTCAAATTAAAAACCTTGGTCCACAAGCCACAAAACACTTTTGTTTGAGCAGAATTTGAGTCATTCCTCAATGCCCATATCAGATTTACCTGGTAACAGAAGATCAGTTTCTAGAGTTGGCCATAGGCAAGCATTACCCCAGGGTGGATTTTTCCCCTTGAGCAAAAGTGATCAGAAACTCTGAGCCACTTTATCCACCTACTCTTTACAGATCAAAATGCAAAATGTTGCCTTGAAAACAAGGGAGAATATGCAAAGGTGTTATATGCTATGTATGCCACTGACATAATACTTTAATAGGATATGCTGTAATTTCCTGCAATTAATATCTTAGCAGAGCTATAAAGGATTTTTTCCAAAATTATACCATTGCATTTACAACACTAAAATTAACGTTGTGTCAACCTTTCCATTATAAGCCCCCTTTTTCAGAGGTTTATAACTTGGCTGTAAAAATATATTCTGGCCTAAAATGTGGCATGTAAGGTCCCCATTTAGAAACAGACGTTTTGATTAAATAAAAAACATAATTTCAGTCTGTTTCAAGTAAGTCTTGAATGCCCTACAAACTGTGTGAGGGACCGCCAAGAAGTGTAGGCATTCTTCGAATAAAAACTTATTTTCTCTTCACAATAAAGCCACTGTTCAAAGGATGTTTCACAGCCACAGAATTTGCTCCACATCTGCAAGGAAAATACATGGATTTGGGAAGCTGCAGACTCCAGTGAGAGTCGCCTCCCCACTCGCCTGTTTGTGTGTGACAATGGCTGTGCTTCTGGTCAGCAGTTCAGCCACACAGGAGACTCAAGCTACCCAAAATGGTTTTCATTTGTGGCTGGGCAGTGGGTGAGAGGAACAAACAAATATTTCTCTGTCTGGCTGAAGTGGATTCACTCTGGCTAAAAGCTCCAACAGAGTAAATTAAGGCAAGTGATAAGCTGACAGAAAGCCATGATAAAAAATATGATCAAGATGGTAGAGAACCACCCTATGAATTCTGAAACCACAGATTTCAAGTCTGTCAAATTTCATATAAGAACTGGATCAAGCCACTTCAGAAATTTAACTAAGGTGCTTAAATTAGGAACCTCGTTGTCTAATCAACAGAAGGTAATTCACAGCACCTGGACTGCTTTATATATGGAGCCAAAAGTCCTAATTCAGTCACCCAAATTAGATATCTAAATTTAGATGCCCCCAAATATCTATATGCTTTTTATTCTGCCTCAAAAGAGTGTTGTGAGGATAATACACTTCAGCTTATGAGACACTCAGATATGCAGTTACAGAGGAGATGAGTATCCTGAAAATATATCACCAATAAAATTCAATGAGATGGAAAAGGCAAAGCTAGAAATGTGATAGTAGCGTTCATCATACCAATCACTCCTTGTCAAAGCAAAAACAAGTGCCATACCCCCTCTTCTGAGTAGGGTTTATCTCTATATGTTATATTATATACATTGCTTTTTCAAGTACAGAACCTCAGTCTATGCTTAGGCTATTAGGCACATATTGCACTATTTTGTTACCTGTAGCAAGTAGCCACGCAACTCATTTGTCTGCCTGATCTTGATTTTAAGCTAAACATATATTCCCCCAACAGGTTAATCTCTCATTTACAGAATAAAAAGGCCTAATACATTACTTGGGAATAAAATTCCCTAACTCAGAAGTGCCCTTCCATACTGTGTGACAGTGGTGTGTCTCAAGAAGGATTTCACACTTCACCATCAGCTGCAAAGTTTTTTGCTTTTATTATTTGGTGTTACAACTTTAATGGTTTCTTACACTGTCATTTCGGGTGGGTGAATAAGATTAATTCAGCATTTCATAATGCACAATTGTATACTGTTTACATCATTTATTTTCTTTTTACTGAATGATTACAAATTTCAATTTAAAGTTAATAACATTTTGTGGGAGTTACTGCATGCGAATTAACCGTGGTGATGTCAGTGCATCCCTCTGGAATTTAAAAGATATTTCACTGTGTTATATCATGTGCCGCACAGTATATCAATTTTTATTTCCCATCCCTCAAGTATGGAATGCACACTGTGTAACTTCTAGATTCTCAATATAGACATAATTTACCCAAGCTGTGCAAATGCCCAACTTGCTGAAGATGATATCTAGAAGATTTATATTAAAGACTAGCTCTTTCAAGGAGGCAAAAGCCTTGCATATTACACAAGCCACTATATTATCTAATTATTTGGGGAGAGGGGTTTCTAATGTTACAGACAAAGGGAAATAGCATGTAAACTGCAGTCATAAACCAATTTTTCCTTACTTTAACAACTTTAAGATTAGATAGGTAAATCCCAGGCAAGGCCATTTATCTTCCTTGAGAACTATGCTTTGACATTTTTGTGAGTGTCTGGATTAGCTGGTTGCATAAAACAGTGAATATTAGAAATATTCATTCACTTTACTTTTACTTACATGCCATCAAGCGTATACCAAATGTTAAACAGCATCTAGTTTGCTCATTTGCTGGATTGCACATATTACTGCTTTCTTTATGTGAATTCATAATTCCTGAATGCATTCAGAGAGCAATGCTCTTACTTCTTCCTTGCTGTCATGATATTAACTGTATTAAAAATACGTTTTTATGCTCAAATTAATTCAGTAATAGGCTTACATTCTGGAATATTCCCACAATTACAACTAAAAAAAATGCTTTGATTCCTAGGCCAGGATTTAGTTCATCTGATAAATTTAAGTTTTTACTGTGAGATTTCAAGAAGTACTTTACAATTTATTTGCTATATGCTTTTGGCCTTTTTAATGTGGAGCTGTACTTCATCATTTTCCTCCAAGTACCTGCTTCTGCAGACAGAAATTTTGACCTCTGATATCACCACATTCCAGCCTTGCCTGTATATCTGAATATCTCCATAAATCAAGTTATTTCAATACTAGCATTTATTAACTTTTTTCTTTTTCCAGTATCACCTGATTAGTGCGTCAAATAGTGGAGGTGGCAGGATAAAAAAAAAAAAAAAGGAAACAGAAAAAGGAATGCAAAACTTGATTGTTTTCCCTCTTGGCCATCACGTGGTTGTCAATCATAAAAATCATCACAGAATAAGTAACTAATTAGAAATGAAAGGCCAATATCTCAAGCAGTTCCTGTCAGTCCTGGGATATGTTTCCATGTACCACTGATGTAAGACTTATGAAAAAGAGCTGGCGTGCCCACATGGTTGCCTGTTTTTTCCAGCTACATCTGTTTGTCTAATGAAACAAATTACTTTCCTTAAAATCCCTGCCACAGTTATACCTTTGATATTCCAACCACAATACCAATATCCTAAGTCCTTCCTTGCAAGAAGTGCCCACTTCTGCAAAGCCCAGTTATGTGAGTAACGCTTAGTACACAAATCATCAAGCATTGCCTGAGCAGGTATTACTCAAGCAAATAAGGCTTCACAGGATCAGTCCTGTTGGATAGGCTGCCAGTTGGCACCATTTCCACTCCCAGTTATCCATTTTACTTTGTGCACATGCCACTTAGGAATGAAACTGGTTTTCTGTGCTGGAGCAAATAGCACATTACTATTGCATTATCCCAAATATTGCAATATTGAAAGGAGAACATCATCAGACTGACAGAAGGGCACCAGAGAGGTTCAGAGGGGCATCACCTCTGCCAAACTCCCTGGGAGCTAGACCAGGATGCCTGGCTCAGCCATGGCTGTTGCTCCACACTAGCTTGGAACAGGCAGAGCACCAGCCAAGGGTGACCCACAGGCAGCACCACAGGTGGGCAGCAAATATTTGCTTGATCCTCTTCTGTCATTCAGGAGCTGGTTATAATCTGCCTCTAAATTAGAAGGGCTCAAATCATGGGCTCTTCTATAAGTGAAGCCAGTAGAAGAAGTGTTTGGGCTGAATAGAATCAGTGAGATTTTAGCCTCTGGCTTTGGCAGAGACACAGCTGTGAACAAGCCCTTAAGCCACTGGTGAGGATGCAGCACAGCACGCCCCAAGCAAACGAAGCAGCAGGACTTGAACTGGGGATGCCGATGTCTTCATTTCCAATTTTAAAACACACGTGGGAGAGGGAAAGTGGGAGGACAGCTACTATCATTTTCTGCACCAACATGAGCCCAAGAAACAATGACATTTACTTTGGTTTAACTAATTTCCACACATCAGATCATGTTCGGCACCCGTGTGCCAAAGTCCTATTCTTCAAGTCTGTTGAAATACCACTTTTTGAAACATGTGTGCTAACATTTGGCCAACACCACCACAAGATCATTTTATTAACTTGTAGCTCATTTCATAGACTGCTGCTCATGTTGCTAACATATGCTATTCTACCATTTACTGCTCTATAATTAGAGAAGTCATATGAAAGAGATACACAAGGCTTAATTTTTGCATTAAATACAATTTGTTTAGACTCGGGTAGGCGAAATAAGGAAAAAAAGTCATATAATGAATTAGAAAACTGCAAGACAGCTAATTTAACTCTTAAAAGGTCACAGTAAAAATTGTTTAAAACACAGCCTCCCCACCCCCCTCATGACTGCATACAGTTTTAAGAGTCAAATCCAGAATTATATTCTGCTCTGCCAGGATAAAACTTGTTTCCAGGGACTGAGGGCCTCAGGGGCAGAGCAGCTAGCAGGATCTTTGCAAATGGGGGACCAAGGGGTAAGATCAGAAGCTTACAAGTAGCAGAGGAGTATGAACCATTCACACACTGTGTCTTTTTTACACCACCACTCTGTTATGCCAAAGCATCTGTAGTATGGAAGAGGCTGAATAAAGGATAGAGAGCATCACCAGAATATTTATTATAGCATGTGCTGATCAGAGAAGGCAAGGATCACTTCTCTTTCCTCACAGCTGACAGAAAATTCCAAGCCAGGCAGCCATGAAGATGCTTTTTACTGGGAAAAGCTGGCCATTAAAAGATCTTTTGCGTGAGAAATTATCACATAAGGACTTTAGAACTCATTAATAAGCCAGTATGTAACAATAAATAAAATATGAAACATTTGACTTTGATGTTTAGCATATTTGTCTTTCCTCCATTGGATCAGTTTCAATTTTCACCAGGCAAGTCAGGAGCTGGACAGGAGCCGTGGTGCCACACCTAGGGCAGAGCCCCTGAAGTGGAATCAGCGATTTAGCAGCCAGCTATAAGTTACAGGCACACAACAGCATTTCTCTCTTCCAACTGCACACAACTGCATTGCAGAAGGGAGTTGGATATATATTATTTTTAATACTGAGCTGCTTAAAAAACAGTAAAAATATATACCAGTGACGGCTGGGAATCAATTCACAAGCAAACTGGGTTTTAAGGGAAATGCATCCTTTCTACTGTAAATTAATAAACTGCAGCTATAGTTTATTAAGCCACCACAATATTTTACATTTTCTACTGCCATAATCTTGACTGCTTATAAATTACAGTACTTTTACCTATTCTTTAATCCAGAAACATCATTATTTAAATGTTTGATGGAGGCTGCAGTGCATCTATCATTGCTTGTAAAAGTTAATTAGATTAGATAAAAGAAATAATTAGATTTGCATTTTTATCCTGGTTTTAAACTTCCAACGAAGATCACAACAGTGTGCCTGTGGGCAATTAAAAACAGCATAGAGCAGTGAAATATAAAGGCAAAAAAGGTCTGTTTTTCCTAGCTAATTCATGATTGAAGATACAATTACAAAATATTTTAAGGGTTTGCTGAAGCTGGGGGCTATTCCTAGACTTCTAAGCTTTGTTTATAACTCCCTCTCTCTCTCTCTTTCAAGGGAGTATCTGATCTGCGTACCCTGCCAATAGAAGTATCAAATTGCTTTCAATGGCTTTATTTGGTTCTGTGCAGAGCCTGCTGAAAGGGGATCAGTTTCATGANAAAAAAAAAAAAAAAAAAAAAAAAAAAAAAGGTAGAGGAGAATATTCCCTAGTGCTGGAACAGTACAACTGCCATTGCTTTTGCTTGTCAACACTAAATAGAGTTTACAAAGAAAGACAACCTCAGAGAGCATAACTGAGCTGACAATAACTGGATTCCAGCTTGTGCATTTTCAGCAAGCTCTCTGCAAGGAGCTTTAACCTGTCTCCAAAAGGCAATAAATGAAAGGTTCAGCTCTTAAAATTGGAGGTCAGTTACATACTTAATGATGAAGCGTATCTTTAAATCTATTTCTACTATTATTATCCTAGCAAAAAATTAATTAACCAGGTCAGGGAGGCTATGAAGGCTAATGTGGAATGTAATTATTCCTGATCTTTAGACATATGCTTCACATAAAGAGATAGTCCTTATTCAGCTCACCAGGTACCTCAATTGTCAGTAGTTAATCATGGATAAGAAGAGAGACTCATTGGTTCAGTCCCTTAAGTTTTACTTATGACTCAAATGATTCCTATTGAAAGAGAGTTTAAATAGTTGTAATTTTATGTTACTATTCTTTTGTCTGTTTACTATCACAGTAATCACGTTTACTCTATTTGAGGGAAACAGAAAATGTGAGAACATTTATAGAAAAGTAGAACAGCATGAATGTATAGATTAAAACTAGAAAAAATTACTATTAGGAATAATTTCTAGAGGCTGAATTAAAACAGAATACTTATGAGAGCAGAGGAAACCAGTTTCCCTATGCAATGGAAATTGTGTTGATTCAAACAGAAAACAAAATGCTCTGCAATGGCATTAAGCACAGAAAAGAGGAATAAGGTGAAGGGAAATGGACAAAAGCACCTTGGATCATCTTTCTCAGTTATCCTTATCACAGATTTCTGCAGAAAAGCTCAACCATCACTGTCCCTTTTAAAGACTTCAGATTTAGGACTTGCTCTGATGAAACCTACCCACAAGGCGGAAAGCCCTAAAAAATTTCATCCCTTAAATCCACACATACCCCCATTATCAGAGGGAAATCCTGGAGCAACAGGATCCAAGCCTCAGTGGGATCCAGCTCTTTTCCTCAGATGGGCATGGTGGGGGCTCAGGAGAAGTCCCCAAGCCTCATTCTGAAAGGACTGAATTCTCGTAATGAGGCACAGAATTCACAGGGATTTCAGGACCCCTGGTTTGGAAACATTTAAGAAATTAATGTCATCCCTTTTTCCAATCTAATCTTCATGATGTGCTATCAAATTCGTCCTTTAACCAGATTTTTCACTTATTCCTAGACGTTTTCACTTTCATAGCACAGGCTAAGAGATGTTCTTGAATTAATCCAATTTTGTTCCCTCTACTTCAGAATGAATATTTTTTATTAAACAATCAAAAGAAAAAACAAATATTTTACAAAAATCTTAATCAACCTGGAGACTGATCTGTGAGCTCTTATTTGCCCCACATTATTTTCTCAACTTTAATTTGCACTGAAATCAATGATTTCTCTGCACAGCTCCACAGAATGAAGAACTTAATTTGGCATACTAGATTTCCTCCCATCTCTGTGGACTCCTCTGTAGAAGAGTGTTTATGAACATTATGAACATTTGAGCTGAAAAGTAATAATATACTGCATTTATTTGAAAATTTTCATTTAAGATTCTCAAAACATTACATTTAAATTGAGGAAAAGGATATGATTTGCCAAATTTTGGATAATCAGAGACAGGACTGAGAAGTCCAGATTCTCACTCCTTTTAGCCAACAAAACTGCTTTCCCCAACACATAGATCCTGATAGAAGCATTAGCTTCACATAGAAAGCATGAGATGATTATGCAGAACATTTAATGACCTCTGTACTCTTGAAATACCTACCTTTTTTTCATACACTAGAAAAAGTGCTCTTTGCTCATAGATTATTGACAAACTTTTGGATGTATAACAAGTCTGCAGTAAGGTGCTCCAGTAAATGGTCACAAAACAAAAACAAACAAACCCAAAGAAACAACCCTTTCACCAATTAAATGAAACAAGGTGTTAAAATGATTACATAAACAGATAATACACAGCACAATATAAATAATAAATACTAAGTCATGCAAATTCTCAATATATTTACCCAGTAGTTGTCCAGGGGAAGTGTGTATTATGTAATGTAAATAATTTTAAATTTTGCATGTGGCTGACATATTATAAGCCCCTTCTAGAGCAATTTCTAATTGCTTAAATGTTTAAACTGGGTGCAGTTATTCCCAGAAACTCTTGTTCAAGAATTAACTCTGCAGCTCAGGAGAGGACAGTTGACACACTGTGTGTCTCGGGATGAAAACATCGCATCAGCAATGCCCCTCTCCTGCATCCTGGGGAACACACTGTACTGTGCCACCAACAGGCCCCTGCCCAGATGGAACTGGCACCTGTGCTGCTCACATTTTGTAATCTCTTCAAAAGGGGAGTGGCAGGGAAGGGTACTTCTGTTTTCCCACACATACGAAGTACAGATAAGAGCCCACACCATTCTCTGAAGATAATCACTGTTTCCTGAAAATTGTTGCTCAAGAGTGTCTTTGAACAAACCTTCTAAACAAAATCAAGTTATTGGGGACAGAGCTGCAAATTCTACCCCGCCCAAAAACTAAACTGGGAATGTAAACATTTCATAGAAATTTTGTTTCCCCTTCAAGACATTGAGAGCAGGATTCACCTCATCTCACATCAGATCTCTACACTAAAGGCATTGGCATGTATATCCCCCTTAGAGAAACAGCCATTTTAAGGAACAATTTATCTGATAATTTTTAAATATCTGCTTTAGCACAAGACAAAGTGTATCCTGAAACTATTCACTTTGTTTCTCACTGCTCTCTAGAAGAACAATCTGGATAATTAATTGGACAGAGTCTGTACTGCAGTTACCTATTTTTGATATGATGAATTCCACCCAGAGTCACCAGTGTGACTTCAGTACTGGTATTGAGGTTTCTTGGGAAGATGGTGGGAGAGGATCTGGGAGAGCCAGCATAGCACTGTTTCTGTCACCTGCCTCCTGTTTTGCCTCGATCTCAGCTCTAGCCCTTAAGGAACTACACATCTCAAACTGAAACACTCATAACCAATTCTGCACCAGCAAACCTCCTATGAACTGCAGAGACAACTTAGCAACTTCTCCCTCAAGCAACTTCTGGCTGCCAAACTTGCCACAAAATTAAGACAGAACAAATAAACAAAGCAGGACCACTTGGCTCACAAGCGAATGGACTATGTGAGCTGGTGTTTAGCCTAGAAGACAATCTCTCAGGGAACTTTCTTTTAGTACTCTCCCCATAAGACCATTGGATGTTTGACTTGACATCTGCCCAGTGTGCCTAGAGCTTCTTACTGGAGCCTACAGTATTCCTTGGGCCATGAGATGCACACTACCAATCTGGCTGACCAGATGGGAGAAGAAACAATCCTCACTGCCTCAAACACACTGATTAGACTCAGGTAAAATGTAAAAATCATAAATCAATAAAGAGGCCAAACCACTGAGGAGCTATGGCATAAGAGTACTGTATATTGGCAAGAATTTGGAAGCAAATACAGGGATCAGTCACCAAAAAATAGTTTAGCTCAAATGAACAGAATTACCATTGAAACACTTCTTTGCATATACATCTAGGACAGGATAGGAAAGAAAACTTGTGGAGGGTTCAGCAGTATGTAAGAGGAAAGATGGAAGTGAATGAGAAAATGAATCTTCAACCTATTCTAGAATGAATTCTAAGACCACATTTCCCTGGAGACGGTGGAAGGGTAAAGCTGCTGGAAAGTATTGACTGAAGTGAAACATAAAGTACCTTTGAGCTTTTTACTACAGAGCAGGTATCCCAGCCAAACATATCTACAATTCTCCAAACAGAAACAAAAAATACCCTAGTCATAATTCCTCTTTCTGTTTCCTAATTTTTAAAGAAATTTTAAAAATTAGAAATTTCTCGTACAGATAACACTTTGTTTTATAGACTTAGCTAGGTTTCAGTCTTAGCTTTTATGCTAAGATTTTTTAATATTATTCTTTGCTTTCTGAAGTCAGACTTGCAAATAACACTTAGAGAAGATGGTGTACTTTTTCCTTACACTATTCTTTCTAGTTCCTTACACTGTTCTTTTTCCTTACACTATCTCTTTCATCCTTGATGAACACTAATATGAATGCACAGTCTCCTAATAGGCAACAACAATAATAGTGCTTTATAATTCAATTGTGTCTCTCATACGAGGTATTAACACATCTATATTTGTTAAATAAAGCCCTTAGAAGTGTAACTGAGACTGCATTACAACATTTTCAAAAGTATTTACAAGCATTCCTTTGGGATGAGGGAAAGAAAAACTTCAGTTTTGGCATCTAGTAACATAGCAATCAGCTAATTAAGGAAAAGAAATGGATAGCCCAAGCTTATAAGAAATGATTGGCAGCACAATCATCTGTCAGACCAAATTGAAATATTTCAATCAGTGAACAGGCCCATGGAAATGCTTTCAAAGTGGGAAGCAGAGAAGGTAACACAGTCACATGCCAACAATGCCTCTACCTCCATGTCACTCCCTGCCCACGTATACTTGCACAAAATTAAACCATGTTCTGAGTACAAGTACAGATAATTAAATATCTCCAGAATACTTCCAGATCCACAAGGGTATAATTACTCCAAAGGCACCTGAAACACATACCTGTGGATCTTTGTACATGAGCAGACTGGTGCCAGGGACTTAGTACTGCTTCAATGTCTCAATTTTGCCTTTGTAGAACACAGAATTCCTCCAACAATAACTGAGACTTTGTTTTTACTTCACACAATGCAAGTCAAACTGATTGCAGATTTCAGAATTATGACAAGATGGTGAGATTTAAAAATAGTTCATAACTTTCAGAAGAAAACTTTGCCTATTAAAGTTCTTTGCACCAAAAAAGATGTCTGACAATAATTTTCTGGGACACAAGGAACTCCCATAAAGAGCCATCTTTACTGGGGCTTGTTAGTAAAGCATGTGGCTGCTTTTTTTTAGACCCTTCCCTCTCCATAAATGGAACTTAAGTATAATCAGAAGAGAGCAATAAAACACACTGACCTGAATTTGCTGCTGCAGTAGATTGATTTTGTGCTGCTGTTGCAGAAGTTGCTGC
Organism: Urocynchramus pylzowi; assembly: GCA_013397555.1. NCBI lineage: Eukaryota > Metazoa > Chordata > Aves > Passeriformes > Fringillidae > Urocynchramus > Urocynchramus pylzowi. The sequence continues at coordinate 2,055,490 of VZRH01005339.1, read as the reverse complement.
TGTTGTCTTGCAATCTATTAGAAATAAAATTTCCATTAAATTAAAACAGTAATATTGAAATTTCAATACTATTGACTGAAAAAACATAATATTTGTTATTCTTTATTATATTTTATTAAGCACATTAACTTTTTAAAACAGGACATCTTTTAGAGGTAAATTTAAATGCAACATAAAAATTTACTTAGCGAGTAAGAAATATGTATTTTAAGCAGTGAGACCTTATCTCTGAAAAGCACAGAAACATAGGTTTGTTTGTGTGCATGTGAATAATCTCATCACTATTCAACAAAGCATTCAAGCCTGTGGTGATCTTTAACTGTGATGCATTACTGTTCACTACAATGGGAATGAAACACATGCTTAAAATTAAGTGCTTTTCTGAAAGGGGATGGGATTACGCAGGTGCTTAAGGTTAAACATACATTTTCCTGCTTTGCTGAACTGAAGCCTTAGCTGGTGTTTATAGATGTTTTACTATTCAGCACGAGCTCCTAGGGTAAGCTTCTCTGACTTCCTTCACAATGAGCAGCACACTACTTCTCTTGCAAATCTCAAAAATCATCCTTGGAGCTACTTAGCAAAGCAGAGCCTTATTCTGTGTAAAAGCAGTACCTGGTGCTCAGCAACTCATCCTCCACACAAACCTATGAAATATGTAGATATTCTTACCCTCATTTGGTAGATTCAGTAGGGGATCTGGAGGATAAAGGTTCACTCGATCCCTTCTCTAACATGGACTGAGAAAAGCAAATGTTCAGGGTGGAGAACAGTAAGGGACTGGAGAGAAGGTGCTACAGATCTACCTCCCTGATTCCCACAAAACCAGCATGCTGGAGCAGAAGGGAAATAGGATCCTGCCCTCAGACCACAGAGCTGCTCCCTGCCATGGCTGATGTGGAAGGCAGCCTCAGAGAAGCCACAGGGAGCTGGGGGAACAACTGGACTTCTGCTTTAGAAGGGTAACTGTGCAGCAGACTGAAATGAGAACAAGATTTGTGTTTCCTGGAAATCCCAGCCTCAGCACTTCTGCTACCTTCATTTCTTAAGTATAATTTCCCCTCCTATAAATATTTATCTAGAGCAGAGGAATCACATAAAACAGCAAGAAGCTGGTGACAAAGGTATTTTGGTCACTCAAATCCACTGTTTCTCTTTTGGCAGAAACCCTCTTGGTCTCCCTTCTCTAACATCTTCTGAGCACACTTACTCTGTTATAAACAGAGAAAGCTAAGTAAAATGTTTTTATGATAAAAAAATGACAGGAATGTATTAAGGTTGGTTTGGAAATAAACAATCACATAGTTTTAGTGAAAACTGTTCAGATTAACTCATAAGGAATTTGCAGTCACATATTAACAGCTTGTAATTGTGCATACACGGAGACCAAGGCCGTCATTTCCTTAATCTCTCATGTCATGTGGAAATAACGTTAAGTTTTTTCACTTAAAATTCACCTTTTTAAGAGAAATCTACTCAAAATTCATATGTATTTTTAGTCTTGTACATGGCCTTAAGGAGGTAAATTAAAGTCTACATGATTCTGGGGCTGGATGAAGGCAAAGGGCCACAAGAAGCTGTAGTCAAGCAAATCTCAGAAAATAACTACACCGATGCTCAAACTCCTTTTAGGAGCCTGGTGTTCAAACAGATCTGGATGAACCTCACAGGTCAGTCAATAAAATACAGTGAGTTAGGACTGAATGGGCAGACCCTTGTGTGTGAGGGAAAAAGGGAATCAAAGAGTTCATGTGCCCAGGGACAGGTCCTAGAAGCTCAGGTAGCTGTTGTCAGCACAGAGACCAGCAGTTGTGTCTGTCCTTGGTGAAACAACCCTAATGGGGACAGTGCCATATGGAATATTTAAAACCTCTATGAGAGCTGGAATTACCACTTTTAATGAGCAACACACCAATTGTGTGACTCCATCTTACAGGTGCAGTGCTTCTAACTAAAGATAAGGTCTGTCAGGTTTATATCCACATTGCCTCTGCTGCATTAGTCTCAGCAAAGGTAAAACATGGTCACAGTATGCAGCTTTATAGTGAAATTATGCAGACCATGGAGCTGCATTGTGGGCCACTCTCTCACAGTACACAGTACCCTGCACCCAGCATTGTTTGGAGCTGCTGATGACCTGGCTGCAGCTTAACACAGCAAACCATAGCCAAAACAAGGAGGAGGCTTTTGTTTACATGTGCAAAGGAACAGATCTGCCAGGGTTCTGACTGCTTGTGAACAGCTTTTTGTACCTGCATGCACAATGCAGCAGCATTTGAATAGGCATTTCCTGATGAAAACAAGAAATATGGAAAAAAACCATGGAGCATCTAATCTCCAAGGTTCCTCTTCGCTGGAGCACTTCTGTGATAGAAAATGTACCCAGGACCCTGCAATGCAATTACCATAGCATCTTCTTGATGTATAGGCTTGACACAGTAAAGTAGGGTACACAAGCACCATGTGGCTCAAATTCTGAATTTTATTTGCCTATCGGTTGAGCTACATGCTCGCTTCATTGAGCATGACAACCTAGTTTTAAGTGTCATTTAATTTTCATTTTGAAATATAATTACAAAGTGTTCACTGTAAGATATCACTCGTCTGCAAATGTGTCAAGATTAATTTGTGCTAGCTTATTCACAAGTGTCAATAGTTAATTACTGTGTCATCTCTAGATGGCTAAATGACATTCTAACTTCTGATTTTTTACAGTGTTCCTTTATGTTATTTTCCATTAGGGGATGAGTCCATATTCCTACATGTGGGCAAATACCCAAGCACATAAAATACCAGACGTCACAACTCATTAAAATCAACAGAGCATACATTGCTGTATATATCCTATAAAATATATTTAACTGAAAAGATAATTCTAGTAATAATGTCAGATTCCTAAAAACCACACATTAATTTGGATCTGTCGGATCTAATGCCTAGGGGACTAGTGCACGGGATCATTGTTGTTGCACTTTTGTTCAGTGAGAAGAGGACAGCCCGTTGGACAACTGCATCTTTAAACCACACAAAGAATCAAGGAAAAACAATTATAAAACCTCAAAAAGACAAAATAAGAAGAAATAAAGTGTTCATAACCTGAACAAACAAATCAAACCTTACTTCTGCAAGGTATTTGAAGGTTTGAGTATGCTTAGAGGTTTTTGTTTAATTATTTTCTTGTCTGAAAGAGAAAGTGTTAAGTAATGGTTATAGTCTGGCTTTTTTGTAACTCTCAAAATTGCATCTCAGTGCAAGGAGAACCGTGAAATCTATCATCCGCTCCTCCCTTTTTTTTCAGGGTCTTACAAAATTCCCTCTTACTGGAAAAATGTCTAACTTCTGCACATATTTAAGCCCTTTTAACAAAAAAAAAAAAAAAACCAAAAAAAAAACAAGAAAGGAAGCAACAGCAGGCAGAACAGAGTTTGTGACAAGCATTCTGCGCGAGCCATTTTCACAGGTTTCTTTCTTGGAGCCTCACCTGTTCTTGCTGTTGGCGAGCAAGGTCCATTTGCTGCCGTTGTTTTTCAATTTGTGAGGCTGCCAGCTTTTTCTGCTCATCATGGGCAGCCAGGAGCTGCTCCCGTAAGCTGATCAGCTGGGTGATCATAGTAGAGAGCTGTCGCTCTTTTTCTGCCAGGCTTTCTGGTGTACCTAAACGTGGGGGAAAGATGTACTGTAAATATGAGGCAGACAATATTTACAAAGCAATATTTACACCTCCAAAAAAAACGGCTGCATCACTGGCGTGCTTTTTTCAAACAGCAGCTTGGATAAATTTTCTACTAACAAACCTCAAAATAATGTAACACATAGAATTGCTGTGCTCTAAGCAGGGGAGGATGTAACAGAAATGGGAGCAGAAAAGATATAGAATATTTCCTTTTTTCTGGCAGGGATTTATTCTGTATGAACCCCTGTATCTTCTCCATCTAAATCTGCCCACTGTGATAAATACATTCATAGTTTATCAGACATAATTTTACCTCAGTTTATATATTTTCTCATTTTTTCACTCCAAGTATGTACAAATGCTAAAAAAGAATTTAAAAGATGCTGTTTGGTGGAAGAAGCAGTTTAAGAATTTATTGATCATTTCTCCAAAATACCCATATATCCAGTAGGTCATTTAGGTAAATGTAAGCTATGGTTGTGGAATGTGTATTAAAAATGAGCTTTACTTGTCCCCAAGAGAAATGGCTAACCTGAGAAAATAGCTTAAGAATTTTCATTTAACTTTCAAAGTTTACTCTGCAGAGAGCACTTAATTAATATGAAACTACGGTACATTTATTCTTTGCACTAATGATGCTTAATGGTCTGTTTATGGGTAAATTGCATGGGTCTCATAAGTGGAGAGTACAGGGTCCTTTTCCAAATCAATCTGAAAATATCCCACCTTATATAGGAACATATTATCCTGTCAGAAACAGCAATGTCAGTTCCTGTATTTGAGGCATACAATTAATTTCCTTTTGTGAGCACCTCAGAATCATAGGTCTATAAGAGATAATATAAATACATCAAGGTAGAAGTCCAAGAATATTGGAAGATAATCTGAAAGAAGTTTAGAGTTGGAACTGGGATAAATAAAGCAATTTGATGTTGTAAAGAAGAACTGAAAATCAGAGAAGAAGAAAACCAAATCAAGAATTATTCAGGTCTGTATTCTGCCACAATGATATGAGAAGTGGCACAAAAGAGAGTATTCAGAAACTTCCTCTCCTCTGTTCATAATAGAGGACTATGCTAAAGAAGTCACTGGACTTTTGAAGAAGAAGAAAAGGTGTGAGCAACAGGACCTGTGAGAGAATGGAGAAACTGTCACAAAATTATGACTCCAGCTTCTTCCCAGGAATAAGATCTAAGATCTTCTAAAGAAGAGAAGAAAAAAGAGGCTGACAGGTTTCATAAGGAGAAGGAAGTCAAAGCAGGCTCCTGCCAAGAAGGTGACAAACCCAAGATTATCCACTACTTACACTGTGGGGCCAGTATGATTCCTACAGAGAATTTCATTTGCAAAAGCAGCTTAAAAGAAAACCTCTATCTGAAATTGCTTTGTATGGAAAAAAAGAAACTGCATGGCTTAAGTCATTCACTCTAAACAAACTTTGAGAAACAAAGGGTACCTCAGTTTCTGTACATTTATTAATTGCATTTGGCAATGCAAAGTACTGAAAAAGATTAAATTTCTTATTCACTATTAAGTAGCTTAGTTTTATATGAATTTCCAAGAACCTGATGTTTCCCTACCCTCTAATGCCTAATGTACATCCAGGATACATGTGACACAGGGCTTCAGAAGAAGAAAAATGTGTAAATTCTGTTGTAGTAGAACTTTCAGAAAGGGTTGATAGGGATTTCCTTTGTCATAAGAGGAATGATGGATGCATGAAGTTGAAATTGAAGGACACCCCTACCCAGACCAACTCATTGCAAAGCCTTAGTGTGATACAAGTGACTGAAGCAATAGAAGAATTCTGTTCAAAAAGCTGTTACAAGCCCAAAACAAAGACAAAATAATTTTTGAAAGTAAGCTTAGGCAGGTGTGGCCAGGAAAGTGCCTGCACTGGAAGTACTGCCTTGTCAGGGTCCTTTAGCATGTACTGAGCTCCATGCTGACATCTGTTCAATTCTCTGCAACTTCACTATAGACCTACCTTAACCCTCCTAAACTGTGTTATTCAGTCTTGAAGATTTTTCAGCATGGTTCAAAGGTCATTTAGGTTGCTTTGAATTCATTTCCATAGGTAAAAGACTCTTCTGCCAAAGAAAAACTCCCTTGCCCATTGGGATGAGAAGAGATCAACCACTCCACCCATCGATTTTAGAAAGCCAGTTGGAAGCAACCTGCAGCCTCAAATGGTACTTATTGTCCTCCACTGCCACCTGGGAAACAACAGCTTGAGACTTTCACATCTGTCAAGCAGCTTTGGCATCATAATGCAAGCCCCTGAGCTTACAGTCGTAAAATATTTTACACACCCAAAGCAGATATTAATCTCCCACTGCATTTCCATATTAGTCTGTATAGCTTGTACTTGCTCCATAACATGAGTAGAAAACCACCAGAAAGAGTGCCTGCAAAGGCTACAAAATGTTGTTGTTTTGTTAGGATTTCTTAGGACCATTTGATACAGTTGCCACAAATTTGTAGTCTTTTTTTTCTTTCTTTCTTTCTTTCCTTCCCTGATTTTTTTACAATAGCAGGCAGAAGTAACTGTTCTTATTCAGGAATCCACAGTAATTGTTTTTCTTTCCTTTTCCCTCCCCCAAGAAACACATCTGAAATAAATGACCCCATTTGAAATACCCTGCTCTTTAATTTGTACCCTGTTATGTAATCCTGAAACAGAATAGAACTGATGACCACAAAATGTACCCTGTGCTCCTGGAAAATCACGAGACCTCCATGAAGCTGCAGGACACCTAACCAAGAACAAGCATGAGATGAGAATGTTGCTGTATGAACAGAGTTGGGGGGGGAGAGGCATAATCTAATTTTAGAGTGGAAAATCCAGACCATTATTTTACAGTTTAAATACCAATAAAAACCAACTTGCTTAGAATGCAGACCAGATTGAGCTGATCTGGCTGGGACAAGAGAGGTCATCAGTAGCTGTGTGCCATCATCATCTGTTTTGCATCCACTTACTGTAGCGAGCAATGAGATTCCTAAACTCATTACCAGTAAATAAACTTCTGCTGCTGACTGAAAATATCTATAAATAAAATAAAAATACAGCTATCTGTAAAATGTATTTGCCATAAAAACAGATAAAACAAAAAGCTTAGTAAAAAATGAACAGTAAATATGCCAGCTTCCATAAAATATTATATACCACAGCTCTCTCTCTGTTCTAATCCTATTCTCTTACTCCAAAGACAGCAGTGCATTTTTTTCCATGGGGTCTTCCTTATCCCCAAAACACATCTGTCTTGAGTTTCTCTCAGATTTGTCAGGTGGATCAGTGCTCCCCAGGGCCTGCTCCATCTGAAGTATTTTAATTTGACTAAACACCTGATTTATTTTATCTCTCCGATGAGAAAGGCAGTTTGTCTTAATAGAGCCTGTCAGCCCACAGTCCCATTCACAGCAATTTACAGGCAGCCAGGGATGCTGGAAAAGAAGAGTGCTGTGATTCTGTATTTTATCCTCCTCCAGAAAGCACCTAAAAGCAGCTATTCACTGCTACTGCATGTGGCATTTTAGAACTGAATTAGCTTTTTATTCAAGTAACTACACTTGTTGTGAATAGCTTATCTGTAAAATTGCTACATTCACTACTGATTTTATTAACCTTTGGCTCTATCACAAAATGGTCTTCAGTTAGGAAAGACCTTTAAAATTGACACATTTTTCTTAGGGGCCTTTATTTCAGTGACTACAGATATACTGAATTTGATCCATTGACTCCCTTTACCAGCAGTATTTATAATTTTGAGTGTTGGTGGGAAACTGATAGTGTTTAATGACTTCTTTTTAAAATGAAGATGTGTCAGTCTCATCAAAAGTTCAGAAAAAAATGTTATTATTTCTGATAATACTTTGAGTATATCTCCACCTTTGTGATAATAATCTGGTTGTAGTAATATTTTAATTTTTCCCTGTGTGTTTATTGTTTTACTCTTTTATTTTTTCAGCACAAATTGAGATAAAATATTTAGATTGAAGACAACTAAGGCATCAAAGAGAACTCTTGACTTTTTGAAATTCTGGTCATAGGTCAAACTAACCAGAGCCAGAAAATAAGAAGTAGCTATAAATCTGCTGAAAAAGAGAGAAGAGTTCAACTTGTGGTCTAAAATTACATTTAGAAAGAATTCTGCTTGTGGCAAAACTCTATCTACTAAAACCAATTAGAATACTACATGATTTCTGGTACATTAAGTAACAGAAAGAGCATCATGCATCTTACACTGCATTTAATGAAAATCATAAACCCCATCCTGAATTCTATTTACTTAGTTTTCTTTAAGTATTGGAAAAAAAAAAAAAAAAAAAAAAAAAAAAAAAAAACAAAACACCAAAAAACTAGTATCCTGTAAGTGTAACTATACAATATAACTAAAGTTCCTATATCAACCACTGGTTTACCACCTTCTAACACTCCTGTTACCTTTTACAACCTATTCAGTCTATATACAAATGTGGCTGTATGTAAGCAAACACTGCAGGCTTCTCAATGTTAAATTTCTTACTGTCCTTGTGGCAAGCTGTGCTGAGGTAGAGGCAGAGCAACAACTGCTGGTAAGGGGGAAAAAAGCAACAGGCACAACAAAAAATAGACTTCTAGGCTTACATAGTATAATTTAAACTAATCTCTCTGACACTAAGGAAGAGAAAACAAGGTAAAACCACATATTCTATCAAGTGAATAAAAGACAAAACACTGGAATCATAAATGAACCAAAACTTTTACAGGCATGATCCATAGCTTGCTAAAGTAGGGTTCTTAGCTGTGATACAAAATTACTGTGGGTTCTTGAATGTGTCTTAGTGTCCCAACACTTAGAGAAAGTACAACACTACCAATCAGAGGTTTTTATGCCTGGTTAGTTAATGTTTCTGAAGTGCTTTGAGATCTTTGCATGGAATCTCTACACAGCTGCAAAGCATTACTGGTTCTCTAGAATTCTGTGATTAGTGTAAAACATGACAAATATTGTCCTTGTTTATGCATTGCATCTAAACTGACTTTTGCTCCATATGCTTACAGGAAATACGAATTAATAAATCACAAATGATTACTCCTGTTAGGTTTACAGAACGAACACATAGTGTGACTTCTGTGAAATCAGGAGGCAGTAATGCAAGAGAGAAGGGTGGACTTTGCCAGAAACTAAGTAGGGCTTTAAATCACATAACTGCAGCTCCAAAGTATCATCAGCCAAAACAGTTCAACCGACAATCAAAAGTGATTTTGAATGAAGTTAAGCAATTTCAGCTTTTCTTTCCTTTATAAAAAAAAAGCCTTTGTGACACAGTCCCTCTGTTAGATTGGAGGGGATTTTATTATTTTATGGACATTAAAAAGAAAGCAAGAACACAATGCTAGACATAAAAGAAAGTGTATTTGATCTTAGCTTCCCAGAGATAACCTGGTTAAACCGTTCTGTCTAACACTGCAGTCTGCAGCACACATCAGATGGGCTGTGATGTTTCCACTTCACAGGCTCTGTCCAGCATTTAGCATTTACCCTTTCTTGATTGGGTCACCTTCTAAATGCCACAAAATAGGGCAGCAAAAGTCAACAAAAATAAACAGGAAAAACAGAAGAAAGTAACAATCTAATGGAAGGGCTTCAGAGATAAAAGTCACTTTGTGAGGGCTGCCTGACTAAGGAGCCCCCTTGCCATTGCAACAGCATCTAATTTGAGTTCTAACTCCAGCAGCAGTTTAAAAAGCTTCCACTCTAAAGGGCCCCAAGTGTATCATAAAGATAAAGCATTTCAGTAGAAAACAGCCACAAAGACCTCTATTATCTTATCAGTCTTTGGTTACAACAGCTGAACCAATATGACTAAGTTCTGAATGACTTTTTTTTCCCCCTCTTCTTTTTATAACACTAGAATACTGGAATTTCTTTATTTCATGATCAGTTAGCAATTGTTGGTGTTCCCATATGCTACTGTCCCGTTCTTAGTCAATAAAAAGTTTTATAAATGCTCCTATTGTGCTTTGTAGCATCCCAGTGCAGAAAGCAGCACAGCAAACATGTCCAGCATGCAAAACACACCGGATTGCTTCTCTTGGGAAGGTGTAAGATCCCTCCCCTCCCTTATGTCTCAAAATGATTCTGCATTTTCAGCTTTGAGCAAGGAAATTTTATTATCATATGTCCACAGACAGTAATGGGAATTAATATTAGGGACTACTGAAAATATTCTGTTGAGAAAAATATGTCATATTTTGAAAAATAAAAAAGAGTTTAAACTAGTTATACTTTATGAGGAGGATGAAAATGCTTTACTGGTAATCCAGAAGTTTTCTTCTAATTCCATATATACTAAAATTCACACATTGCAGCAATTTCTTAGGTGGGAGCAATTTGAAACTCCTATGATTTGCAAAACAGCAGACTTTTGAAACACTCTTATACATCTCATGGTCCTGCCTTTCTCAGATTAGCCAAAAACCAGCCAAGTAGCTGAGTGAACATGAAACCAACTCAGTGAGGCCATGCTGACCCTTCCTTGTCACATGCCACTGTGCCCACAGACAGGTAAGGCAAGGACAGGGCCCCACCACCTCCCTGGCTTTGGCTGAGCTGAGCTCACAGCCAGCACTGGGCTCCTGCACCCACTGCCCTCGAGCTTGGCTCATCCCAAGGCTCTCATCCAGCCCACAGCTCCAGGTCTCTGCCTGGCACTGAGCTGGGCACAGGTGTCCTCACGGGCACCTCGGAGTAGTCACGTTCAACCGAGCCCTATCCAACCACCTAAAGCTTCCTGCTCTGCTGTTCTTTCGCTTCTCAAAAGAATTAGATGGATTTATTCCTTCTTCAAACATCACAGAACCATTTATTCTGCATTAAGAACAAGTCACAAGAATGTCTATAGTAATCCAGCTGAATATTTCCCCTAAACATTTGCCATCACCCAAGGCAGGTTTACCTGCCATAGTATGTCCAATAAATCTTGTACCTTGGCTTTGCTCCTCCAAATTTTTTTTTCCTCACATTTTCACTGGAGTTTTTGCTCTTGCATGGTTTCTTAGCAATTTTCAAGTGTTTTCTGAGCAACATCTTACATTGAGAGGTTTACTTCCTTGACTGCTTTCCACAGCAGTTCCAATCAAAGTAAACCGATACATTCAAAATAAAAATACTGCAGTGACTGGACCAGCAGGAACTGCTCCCAAGTTTCTCTCAAACAACCCATAGCTGTCAAAGCAAGGTGCCAGGCAAAGGTTTGGAGTAAGTTCCTGCTCAGCTCATGGATCAGCACAATGAAACTTTGCACCATTTTTAGCAGTGTGGTGAGTCCACAGTTGAGTCCTAAAATGTAATCCACGATAGGAATGCAGGAAAGAATGTGATGTTAGCCAGAGCTTCAGCCTCCCCCTCCTCCAAACCAGTGCCCAGCAAAAAGCAGAATTCCAAGTCTCTCGGACTTCTTGCTTCCTTTCACACACATGAAGAGAAGAATTCTGTCTGACATAAGCCTTAGAGGACTTTAAATATGTTTAGAGATTTTGTTACTATCTCACAGATACAATTCCATTTTACTATTGTCTTCCATTTAAAAAATAAAAATATAAATAAACCCACTTTGGCTCATTTCTTAGAATGTCTTTTAAATCCAAATGAAATTGTAAATTTACACTCTAAATTATATTAAAAGTACACACTAAGTGTTAATTCATACATGTGCACATGGAGTGAAGATAATGAGTTTTTGTATATATTATTTGTAGGGTTTTTCAGCAGCAAGCAGAGATTTGGTTGTAAATGGTTTAGTGCTTTCAGTAGGTTTAGAAAAGCTTCATATATACTCAATATGAGCTGTTCAGAGTCTATATAGGAAAAATGTGATATTGCTGGATATAAACAGAGCAATACATATTATACATTTCAGCTAAAAACTCATAGCCAACCTGTTCCTGTTGAGTTAGAATATAATGATATAGCAGAGGCCACAGGCTGTGAGCAATATAAATATGAGATAAATATAAACTAAAATATGAGATAAAGAGAAAAATGAGTAATTTTGTTTTGTTAACTGAGTAGACTGTAACCCAGGGCATAGCATATCAAAATAAAATCAACATGGTGGTGTTATACAGAGAGCAAAATTCACATTATTAATATTATTATTGATTCTAATACTTGATTCTAATGCATTCAAAGTAAAAATAAAAAAAAATTACAAATGAAAGTAAAGATAGCCCATCTATTTAAGGTATTCATTCAGGGCTTGAGAGCTGAAAAAATATCCTGACCTTCAGTTTCAGATTTTCCCATTTCAACACAGATGACAGTATTTCCCTAGATCATGGAGGGAGGAGGATGTTATGCTGGGGATAGCAACAGTAAAGATTACAAACTATATTCGTGGGCCACATAACAGACAGAAATAGTGTATTAAAAAAAAAAAAAAAGAAAAAGCTAAAATAGGTATTGAAAGTGAAATTACCAAAAAAACCCCAACAAACAAACAAAATCTAACCATCATTTACTTATACACCAGTTCCTCTTCTATAGAAGAATCCACACTGAGATATCAGGAACTGTGCTAATAACAATAGCAGAAATACTCAAATGTCATAGTAGGAATAAACTTCCAGCATCAGAACCATCTCTGTGCAAACACCCCACGTGGATGACATTTACCAGCTTTTCTTGAGGACATTAATAGGGTAAGTGAAAAAAACACAAGATTGGTTTTGTTTTCCCTATCAGAACACACATCAAACATAAGCAAAACTAGCAGATCAAAATAATGTCTTCCTCCAGAAGACCAGAGCCATAAACATAATTTAAAAGTTAAATCCTTTCATTTTTTCATTTACAAGAGCTGTAAAACTAACTTCAACCCAATAGTCCTGCAAGGATTTAAGTTGTCACGTAGCAAAACAGGGGAGATCTCATAGAGAAATGGAGATACCCAAAGCTTTTCCTTCTGATAATGGGACACAAATATTAAATAACAGAAAAATCAAGTCCCACAGTAATTACAATGTTCACAATGTTTGTTGCTCCTCCATTGCACTGGAATTATCAACTCAACAGGTCTAATTCTCTCTTGTAGATTATCAACACATACATGTAGATCAAAACATTCAAAAGAAACAGCCTGTATTTACAATGGCATGAGAGCTGATCCCCATGTTCCCACAAACACTAAGTGAAGCCAGTTGTTCACCTTCCCTATTATTTTATCTCTGAACCTGGCCCAAAACACAGGGATACAGTTTTGCCTAAATTTTGTAATTATAGAAGGACCAATAGCAGACTTATCAAACAGAAGTTAAAAAAAAAAACCACCTCACCTCGGTTTCAAGAAAACTCACTGTATTAGACATGTAGAAACATCAGTAAAATCCCAGGTTTAGGTCTGACACTGCTTTATCCTGACAGAATCATTTGGCATTAAAAAACTGTGTACTCAATACTAGACAATTTAAATGCACTTTCTTATTAAACTCTCTCCATGAGCTGTTTATAGTTTAATGTAAAGCTACAGATGTAAAAGTGAGAATGAAGTGCTTGCACAGAGAAATACTGACCAAGCTTTTACACCAGTTCCAAGGAATTCCAACGCAACAGCATTTTTTCCTTAACGTTATTTTTTTCTGGATAATTTTTTCAATTTTTATTTTTCTCTTCTGATTCCTAAAATTTGCTAAATGAAGTTCTGCTGCACTAGTAGTCTCACTGTATCCTAATTAAATTAAGCAAAATTTTTGATGTTTGAATTCAATAGAAAATCCCTACATTTCCTTTCCAGAAAAGAAGAAAAAAATATTTTTTCCTAATATTTGCAGCTGGGCCTTGATGGGGAGGATTTAATATAACTACTAACCCATTGCTAATATTCATATAAAACACTGCAATAAAATGTGTGGTAAGATAATTTTTGTAATATCCTCTTTTAGATGTGAAATGAGATTTTCTTGATTTTCTTTTGCTTATATACAATCATAGGTAGTATTCTTTGGAATTACAGTGTTGAGAGTCACAACTGATGACAGTCTGGAATAAGTAGGACCTTATCAAGTAACACTAAAAGATTAGGAGTTTGCTGAAGAAAGAAATTTCTATAGAGAATTCAGGACTGATTTTGAAATTGCTCTGTTTCATTGATTGTTCTTTCCTAACACACAGCTGGATAAAAGTAATTTTGTTAGTCCATATTCAATTTAAACTTTAACAAGTGATTTCTGGGTGCTATTAATCTTATTTTTTCATTTTGTAAGCATGATAGAATTCCAAAATCTATACAATTTTTCATTCTTTCAAAATTAGTATTTCTTCCCATGCAAGTGCAAAAAAGCACTTATTTAGAAGGAAGAGCTCTCCAATTAAAACTTGTATCTTCAATCACAGGGATGAAGTGAATATCTGTGCTATCTAATCTTATTCTGGAAAGAGAATTGTATATGTACATGCATAAAAGTGGCTGGAAGGAAGCTGAGTTTAGAGGAAGTTCTCTTAATGTCTCATTTGATGAGTATAGTTCATGTGAATTAGATGACATTAATTTCCTTACCTAACAGGAGCTAGTTACTTGTGATTTCTGTAGCTGATTATTTGGCTTTCATTAAAAAATGGTTCATTATGTAAAAGAAGCTTTTGTTTGGGTTTTTTCAGTCTTCTCCATTGTCTAAACAATGGATTAATAATAATGAAAGGTAAAAGAAAGAATTACATGTTTTAATTCAGTTTTCAGTTTTAAAGAGCAAGCTACAGAAAAGGAGGGCTTTTTTTTTTTTTTTTCTGCTCTTTGTCACAGTATTTGCAGAAATAATGTGATTTTTCTCTTTCAGTAGTGAGCAGCACTTTACACTTTAATATCTACAAATACATCCATAGGGTGATGGCAAGAAAAGGGAGCAGTTGAGCTCCATGCAGCTTTTGTATGTAATTGTGGAGCTGGACACATGTAAATCAGGTGGAAAAAAACCCACATCTCCTCACTGTGTCTTCCTGTGGGGCTAATCCAGTTTTGAGGAGCACAATGCAGTGAAGCTGACCCACTGTGTGCCAAGAAGGGCTAGGAGAACAAGGACAGGAATTAGTACTTTTCTCTGTGGGTGCAGGAAGGGCAGAAATCTTTTCCATAGGTGCCACTGCAGCTTTTCTATTAAAAGGCTAATTGATTTACATGTTAGGATTCAATTTTTTGGGCTCATTTGCCATAATGGTAACACTGAGGATAACACACCAGAACACTCCAGGAGCCTTGCCTCTTTTCCTATACTGCAAATTGTAACCCAAATGCATTTCTTCTGCTGCATCCAGAATGCACAATATACACAGGAGAGGAGATGTGCCCCTGTGAAATATACTCTGACTTCTGATGTCTTGCAGTTACTTTTTATAACTTGTTAAATAAGTTACTTCCACGAGTTCTTGGTTAGTAATTATTAGCTACACGACTCAGAAATGTCTAAATATAAATATGAGGAGTATTAGTACTGCAAGATTTATATACTTTAAATATAAATTTTAATTTTGATCTTAATTACATGTTCATCTTTCATGTCTTACAAATACAAACAAGTATATCAATGAAAAACTTATATTTGCCTCTGAAGATTTTTATTGCCTCTGGTGATAAGTAATGAAGAAGCAAAGTTTATTGCAAAACAAGGACATTAGCATAGCCTGTCTATCACAGAAGCTGTAAAGAAGAAACTTCCTACCTCATCTGAGAAGAGACAATTTAGTCAAAAGCCTTTGATATGTATGGAAAAGCAACAAAATTTTATACATTTAGAATGTGCCCACAGAAGTGAATTAAAGGATTTACACTCATTTCAGTGGGCTTTGAAAGAAGTCCATTGATATGTTCATTAATAATGGCATTAGGTGGCAGCTTTAGGCTTGTAAATCTGAATATTATTTTAAATTTAGTTCATAATCAAAGAGTTATAAAATGAAAGTGCTACTTATCTGCTGCACACAACCTAACAATCTGTAAGAAAAATTCAGCAGAGCATATTAATTCTACAAATAAGAATTATCATATGTCTTTTGAAATAACCACAACATCGCTGAATGGGTATGAGAAACAAAAACCAAACAAGTAAACTATGCTCTTGTTCCCTGAGGGTTGATTTTATAAATAAATAATTAAAATAATGCAATCCAGAGCAAATTAGAATTCAATGACCAGCTTGTTGTGCTCCTGTAAATACAGTACAAAATTATCAGACAAGATTTCTAACTAGAGAAAAACCTTCTAAATCACATTAACCAGAGTACAAAGGGGGTGGCCTGCATTTGCAGACTCCAGTTCCTCACATATTCCAGGAGTGTTCTGGAATAATTACACTCTAACCACAAGCATGAGTGTGTTTAGCCAGATGATTCTCAGAAGCTGCTAAAAGTGCAGTCAGAACTTTCCTTAATTCAATTTATTTGTATACCTAGTTGATCACAAACCAAAACATTTAACACAGCCCTTTGCAACAGAGTCTTTGGTGATTAAGTTCTTCACAGTCCCAACCCAGAGTGGTATCATGGGGTTTTTTGTGCTTTCATAGGTATTCTACCACTGAAACAGGATCACTCAGAAAGAAAACATAAACACTGCCTGCTCAAAAGTCTTAATATAATCCAATATTCAAAGGCATGGACTTAGCAAAAGTTTAAACAAATGATTCACAATAAATCTTGAAGCACTGGGAATATGTAGGAAACATACCAAGAGTCTTTGAGTTCCACTATAACAGCATTCTAATTCAATGTATTATAAATAGACCCGGGATATATTAAAGAAATCAGGATCTTCTAATTGTTTCTCTCTCCTTAACACAACTTAATACAGTCCAGGTTGCATTTTCATTATTTTATTTCTACAGCAACCACAATTGCAGCATTATTTTTTCCTTCCTAACAAGACACTCAAACAAAAAACTCAAAGAAGCAGCAGAAGCTGGGAAAGCAGATTTTCAAAACCAATTGAGGCTACTCTCAATTGGTTTTGAAAGTTTATCATCTTCTTTTTAAGTGTCCTATTTTTTAAAAAATCAGTTTTGTCTGGAAGAAAACACCTCTTGCAACTCGATGCAATGTTTCTGAGGTGTTTCTCAGAAGTTACTGCAGTGTAACTGTGATGCTGAAATAATGTCAACTTAAATGAAGGCTAATTGTGACTGCAAAATAATTTTGAACTTACCAATGTATTTTGTGGTTATTTTCTCTCTATGGATTTTAAATGAATTTTAAATCAAAATTTCAATCTCTTTGCACCTGCAAAGATCTCGGGCATATTTCCAAGGGGTTTCTCAGATTTAGGTGTCTCTGAGACAGATTTTTTGAGATTTAGGTCTCTTACTATTGCAAGTATCCCTGTGATCATGTTTTCAAAAACATTTGAAGCATCTAAGACCCATTGACTCAGATGATATCTTAAACTATTTTGAAAAATGAGATAAATGTGTGTGAATCACATAATACTACCTTTAAAATTTTCAATTAACTTGTTCCTGATGTGGTTCTTCCCATAGCTGACACGACAGCCATGGAATGTCTTTCTAAATGCTGCTGCTGGCTCAAAGCTTTTTATAGGTCCAAGGACAGAGTGGACAGGTATTTGGAAGAGGGAAGTGTAATCTATTTGACTGATTCAAAATACACAAACCCCACCAGGATCTGGAAATCCCTGGAAATTAGTCAGAGGTAGAGATAATATTAGTGCAAAAGTGTAATTTTTCCCTGTTCTTCCTCATTCCTGTGTCTGCATTTATGATTACTCCTGAAATCAAATGGGTATTTTGTTGGTTTTTTCCCCTTTATGCCAAAGATCTCCTTTCTATTTTTTTCTCTGAGTGCTTTTGTAGCAACTTTAGCCCTTCAAATACAGTACTGGATGACTTTTTCATTCAGATTTGTTTTCCCCCTATGGAAATTCATATCTATGGGTCAGCCAACTGTCTTTCTTTAACACAGGAGTAGTTTTATTTACTTTTCTGTTGTGCAACACCAACTAGTGGACATGAGAACCCAGATCTGTGTGATGCTCTGTACACCTTGGGCTTAGGGCTGACAGGTTTTGATCAAAACCTAAAGTTACTCACTTTGAATTTCACATAGGTAACAAACTTAGCACAAAATCCTTTCAACCACATCCTTACAGTAACTTCTAAAGTATAACTATCAATATATTTTGCTGTTCCAGGGTATTAAAATATATAGAAGTATAAATAGAAATATTGTTGAAGGACTGCTGGAGGACTTGGGATATTTAGATATCACTTTCTAGAACTCAGTAGCACTTTGGTAACTTCCAAATGGAGTTACTTTGGTAATTTCCAGGTGTCATGGACTGCATTCACTCAACAAATTTTCAATTTCCTCCTTAGAGCATTAGCTCAATATGCCATAGCAAAGATAAGGTTTTTCTGCTCTAGAGTACCTTAAATGTCCTGCATTTGGAGGACATCAGCAGGCTGCAGTAAAGGAAAGCCTGCACCTTCAGCTCTATCATGGACTCAACATATATAGACAGAACTCTGCATAAGACTACCAGCTTGTAAAAGAGGATGAATGAATACAAGAGAATACATTAAAATGCATTTATAAGGCGAGACTCAAACACTCTCACACTTCTTTCCCTATACAACAAAAAGTCAAGAACTCATTACTACTTTAGTTATCAATTTAGCTTAGGATGGAGTAACCCTCAGTTGCCAACTTTACAACTCTGCACCTGCTATGACATAGCTAACACTGACCAAAAAAAATAGCACTACTAAGCCTCTAAACGCCTGAACGGGTACAGATGGCAAAAGCATTACCTAGTTTACCAACTAACCTTCTAATTCTCACAGTATCTTTTAACCATTTCCTATCTTCTAGCTGTCAATCAAGAACATTAAACACATATCAGATATCTTGAATTCTTGAACCACAGAAAATGAACTCTTTCTAAATTGAGTCTGTGAATGTTATCATTTTAAACAGGAGCCCCAGTCTCAGCCTTGGAAGTGGTGATGCCAGCTGGTCTGCATGATGTGACTTTGAGAAGTGAGGAGCAGTGCTCTCCTTTAACAGGTCACAGAAACATGGAATAGCTTGGGTTGGCAGGGACCTCAGAGATCTTCCCATTCCAACCCCTCTGCCACGGGCAGGGACAACTTCCACTAGACCAGGTTGCTCAGAGCCCCATCCAGTCATGCTCTAAGTGTTGGAGTGAGCCTTTTTGTAAGTAATGATTTTGTCCTTTGTAAAGAGTATTTCATTAAAACAAGTTTAAAACCATTCATTTTCAATACATCAATCTTCAGTTTTCCCTCACTTCCAAACCTGAACTTTATATTAATTTCTACATGTTCAATGTATTTGAGTATTTTACACAGACATAGATGTCATAATGTGAATTTTTTATGGCAGATTCAGCTAATGAGCAATTAACACCTATATTCTGTCATGGATTATTTGCTGCTGATCACCATAGCACTTTTCAGTAGTTGCAACTATGGCTCAGAAAAGAGTTTGTCTCAGTGGTTTTGAGTACAATACACATGGAAGAGGACAGGAAGAGGCAAAGTGGGAGAAGAACCTCACCTAGTTATTAAGTTAACTGAACTTGAGCTGTGTGTAGAGACTAAATGTGTTTTTTTCAGGTCAGGAGAGGGAGAATTTTCACTGTGTCCCACTCTTAGCACCATGTGTTATCTGTCTGATGGTGGGATATGTTTTCTGAGAGTATGCAGAGACACAATGTGCCTCTGTCTATCACTGGTATCTTGAAAAGTGGCAGACCTTAACCTGATAGGATTAAGTATTTCTGTTTAGGAAAACCCTTACCCTTCAGAAGTGGGCACCCTGTCTTTGGCTGAAGTCTGAGAAGCACAAAATTACACTGCATAACCCCAGGGAGGGGAAGAAAGCAACAACAACAAAAAAAAACAAAACAAAGCAAGACAAAACAAAAAAAACAACCAACCAACCAAACAAACAAAAAAAACCCAAACAAACAAAAAAAACCCACAAAAACAACAACAACAAAAAAAAAAAACAGGCGGGTCAATTAAATACATCCTGAAGTAGAAAACCTCTATTTTCTACCGCCCTTTAAAAAAAAATCCAAAAATTTAAAAAAAAGTCATCCTGTGACTCTTGCAGAATCCCAGCAAATGTGTTCTGGCAGCAGTGGCAGGGATTGAAGGTAAAATTTTCAATTAGACACCAATAGGCACTCTACAATTCTTAAGGAATCTGGAACAACTAAATCACAGATCAGCTATGCCCATTTCATTTTCTTGACCTTCCTTAATAAACCTGTTCTTCTGAGGTTACCAATTGAGATCTGATGTCTGTAAATTTACCCACATTTAGAACAACTTATTTGTGAAAGCCTACATAAAATATCTGTATACACTACACTGACTTCTTAAATCTTGCAATCTGAGTGTGCCACCTGCACTTAGAAAATTTTGGTTTAGTATCTGTACTAAGGGTGTATTCCAGCTTTCAGGGAGAACTACAATTGTCTACTAAACAGTTACATCAAAGACCAAATCTCATAATTAAATTTCAAACTGCAGTGAACTATAAATAATTTTCTGATCTCAGGGGTTAAAACTGGGATCTTATGTCAACAGAATACTTCAGGGGCATATATCAATCCACAGTATTTCCAAGCCAAAACAAATGCAAAAGATCTATCTTCACACATAGTAGTGTGTTTAAAAATGTCGGAAATGTCAACCGCTTACATACTTTCATATTATCCCTAATTAATACAAATTGCATTTAATTTCACATTTAGTAAAACATATTGCTGCCCAAAATAAGGACTATAATTTTTATCAGCAATTATTATTACTGATGTATCAACACAATTATTTAAATTCAATGTATATAGAGGCAGAATCCATGCAAGCATTTACAGTTTTTGTTCCCTCTGTGTTTCTTCCCTAATTTTTGTGGCTTGGAGCTCCTCCAGATGCTGTCTCTGACTTTGTGGTTTTGTATTTGAGATCCCATCTCCTGATTCATAGCATTCCTTGATTGACAAACAGATTCAGATATGAAAACAAACAGTTACCTGTGCATAATCTCTGCCTGACAGCTGCACTTCTAAGTTTCCCCTTCGTGGCGAACCTACTCTTTCAGATTTGACTCATTTCTTGGGTCTCTGAGTTACTGTGCTTACCAAGCTGTTCAGTAACTGGTGACACATGTGATCTCCCATACTGCAAGCTTCACTTCAGACTCACAGGATTTTCCTCTAGTCCCTCCCTCTTCATAAACTAAATTATTTTAAAAGAACATTGGGTTTTGTATTTCCAAACTGATGTGCCTCCTAATTGAATGCAGAACACTTTCAGACTATTTACCATTAGAGGCCCACTTTTTTTTTCCAATTTTAATGCACAATATAATACCTTCATTGGAAGATTAAAATTGTTTTACTAGAAGTAAAACCTGTTATTATACACTTTTTTAGTGGTTTTGTGTTGTATAATGTAGGGTGAATTATGTAAAACATACCAAACAGGATACTCTACAAGCTGCTACTTGCATGCTGCAAACAATCACAGTTTCACTGATAGACTGGGACTTAGCATCTTAAAATTCCTGTGGAAATCAAGTGCATTTTAAGTATTGAGTTTGATTATTTAATCAGACAACTTGCATTTTGCCCTGGCTAATTTGGAAGGCTGATAATATTTTACTCATAAAGTAATTGTGCACCTGTTGTGATGGAAACCTGTTCAAACAAATCTTAATAGACATGAAGATTCACTCCCAACATGAGTGTGTTAGCCTCTCATTACTGCTATCTATGGGGCAAGAAATTTTAAGCAGCTTAAGAACAGGTCTCAGCCTAATATTGGATAACTCTTCAAGAACATTATGAAAATATGTCTAATATTAAACTTGGTTAAAATATATCAATACAGACTAAGGTAATTACCCACGTATTAAGATATGTGGGTTAAACTAACAGCAATTTAAAGAAAAAAGGGTAAGAAAGATATGTTCATAATAACATGATTTCAGAGTGAGAGCTAATGACAAAGATCCTATAAATCCATTACTATTATCATCACACAGAGTAATAACTACAATGAATTCATAGGATCAGGGCAGGCTACATCCTTCACAGATTTGAGTTTCCTCAGTTCAGACAAATTTCTATGGAAATTATTTCAATACATCTTTTAATTTTCTTTAAAATTCATATATTGGTATTAATTGATTGATGGGACTTCACCTTTATAGTGGTTTTGAAAATTTTCTCTATTGGCAAATCGTGTCAAAACAAAAAAACAAAAAAAAATTCATTGGGATGGAAAATAGATAAATTATTTACTTTAATCCACCATAAATATTTGAGGGAGGAACAGAAGGGACATAGTGAATTGATATCAGTTCACTCACCAAGTAAGGGGACAGTATTGTGGAGCAAGGGGGTCATNAAAAACAAAAAAAAATTCATTGGGATGGAAAATAGATAAATTATTTACTTTAATCCACCATAAATATTTGAGGGAGGAACAGAAGGGACATAGTGAATTGATATCAGTTCACTCACCAAGTAAGGGGACAGTATTGTGAAGGACCTGACTGGAGCAAGGGGGTCATGATTAGCCTGAAATCACTTTAATGTTGGCAGGAGGAGGTGAAAACAAGGAAAATGAGCCCAGTTTGGCTAGATTTGCCCTTTGGCAGAAAACTGTCAGATGTCATTGGTCAGATCCTAAGTGAGGTGACACAGTTAAACAAATCAAGATATCTTGAAAAAAAACACTGATAATTAACCTCCTCTGAAAGGTCAACTTGTTTAGAGGGGACAAGGACAACCCTTCTTGTATTTCTTCTTCTATTCCTCATTGAGCTTAGGCTTTTGAGGCAGTGGCTGTGTCAGGTTGCACATTATGTTCTTGCTATTATCAGTTGCAGGGGAGTTACTACACGTGCTCCTGCTTCATTTTTCCTCAATACTAATGCTATGTGCTTTGAGTCTTACAGATAACATTTCTGACTTGCCTCAATTTGTTAAGTTCCCAGTAAGGTATTTTTATGTATTTCTCAAGAAAAAAAAAAAAAAGAATCTGATATCTCTGGTATGATCAGGACATCCTCATTACCACACAATATCCACACATCAAGATCCCACTTCAAGACAGAACTTGCTGTTCAGAAATGGAGTTTAAAACCAACTGAAAGTGAAAAGGATTGCCACCAAGGTTCTTGTTATTCAAAGTTGACAAAGTTTGATGTTGCTCAGAAAGTGATATTTTATGCAAGGGGTTTCTTTCCAAATTAGCTGCAGAGAAGGCTGAGGAGAGTGGCCAAAGTGCAGAACAGCTTTCATATACAGAGTAAATAAACATATTTTCACTTTTCAACCTGGAAAAGTGACAGAGTGTAGTGTAACAAAGGAGATGAGCAGAGAACAGTTCATTCTAAGAATGTCCAGCCTAAGGTCTAGGGGACACCTGCAAGGTACTAGATCCAATATATACCATATTGCTAACTGCTGAGCTTATCCCCACAGACTTTGCAGCTGCCTGTTAAAGGGTTCAAAAGTGGTTGGACATGTTCATAGATGAAAATTCTATCAAGGGTCATTAAGCCCGAATTACCACCTCTGAATCGAGCAACACATTAATCATATTTTGTGGGAAATTGGAAGAGTATGCTGAGGAAATATTACTGTATGTTTGCCCTTTCCTTACACCCTTCCACTGGCTGAACAGTGTCCAGGGACAGAATGCTGCAGGACACTGTGTTCTTTATATGGCACTTAAAGTTCCCTGAATATGAAACACCAATAACAAAAAACTGATAAAAAAGTATATCCGGAGGTTTCCACAACATCCAAATTGACCAGAAAATTCCAGTCCTTTCCATATTGTGCCTATATGTATTTTTCTAGATAAATGCTGACATACATCAAATTGTTGGAATTTGACTTTGTAACAAAAAGCAACAAAAAGTCAAAAGCACTGAAGCACGAGGAAATAGAACTTTTGGTTTAGCCGTGCAAATTCTTACATATACACTTACTTTTCCATAAGAGGTTATGTATTTGTCTTCAGTAGGAGCTTTATTTTGCTAAACTTCACTGGCAACTAAGCTGGGACCAGAGTCAAAAGAAAATTTGCCACTGACAGTCACTTTCAGAGGAGAAGGTGCTAAGGTCCAAGCAGTGATACATTCTTCAACACAGAAGCCAGTCTACTGCATTTAAAGGCTCTGTATTTATTACAAAAATACATACTGATATGTATTATATATATATATATATATGACCTACTGATATGACTGATATACTGAAAATATATATACACCACCAAAACAACTTTCCAACAGAGGAAAATGGCAATTTTTTTTTGTGGAAAAAGTGGAGAAAACTGACTTGTAATTTTTAGTTTATAGGCAAACTCTTTTCTGTAAAAAAAAAAAAAAAATTAGACAGCTGTTGAAAATAAACACATTTTAATACTGTACATTTTCTTGCAACTAATTGTAAAAATAAAGAATGGATCACATTCCAGAAAGCAGTCTGTTGTAATGTGCAAAAGAAATGTATTGCTGTTTCAGTTCCTTATTATTAGCATCATTATCCATCTTGTTGTTTTTTCCCATGAACTGTTGATACTATTTCTTACTACATTTTTTGGGACACATTTCACAGAACCCAGAATATAAGTGGGCTGTCATATTTATTTCAGTGTTGTACAGAGTTCACGCACTGACCTCTGAATAGTTAAGTTTAAAAAGATACACTGATAAGGTAAAAATCATATGGATTTCTGTGATTGTGCTAAGTAAAAAAATAATTGTGTGCCTGGAACTAAAGGCTGTGCATCCTGCTTGATGTTTTCTATAAAATATATTCAACAATATGGAAAACTTGATTTATGTGAAAGGTTGATTACAGTGTAATTTATAGTTCTGGAGTTTTAAGAACTAGAAATGGTAATAGTCATTAACTTTCAACATTAGAAGTTGATTGTGAAAGGTGGCACTGGAATACAACCCTCTCACCAAAAGACTGGAGCAACAAAAATGTTTGGCTTTTTTTTAATGTGATAAACACAGCTTCAGTCCTGCCAAGATATATATGTACACAATTTAGAACCTAGCACTATGTACAGTGAGCAGTTCAATCTCTTCCACTGAACTATCCTCTGCCTGTACAACTGGGGGTATGCCTACTTAAATCCAGAATCTGAAGAAATATACTTCATATTAAAAAAATAAGTCAAGACATAAGAAAACATAGTTTAATGTGTTTCACACTGATGATTAGTTTAATTGTGCTGGTATCTTGACCATAACAAACAGATACAATGGGGCTTGGTACGCTTAAATGAAATTTTTATTTTTGGAATTAATTACGTTCTTCGAGCAAATTCAACTAAAGGGCATGCAAACATTAACTGTTGAATGTGCTTATGAAATATTCAGGCATTCAAGTGTCTTAATTTAGAAGGTCAGGTTAGACCTGGAAGCACAGCCCTTGTACCATGTTACACCAAGTGCTGGTGGCTGGAGTAACTGCAAAACAAAAGCACTGCTCTGATCTGGAGAGCTGCAACACAAAGCTGAATATATCACTTCATTGGATCATGGCAATAAATTCATTATGAGAAACCTTTATAGCCTGTGGTATATTCCTAATCAGGACCAATTTTTTAAGGATTTGGGTGTTGGGGTTCTGGGCTGTGCTGTTTTGTTGAATGTTTTCATTGGTTTCACTAATTGGAACCAGTTGATTCTTTTTCCTGTGTATTGATTTTTTAAATCCTAGCAGTTAACAATGATTCTAATGTATCATAACACTTTAGACCTTAATCATATAGTGGGGCTTCTGCTTGTAGCTTTTGTTTGAGTTTTAATTAAGAAGACCTTGTGTCTCAAAGCCTGAGCTGGGTTTTTAATTGCTAGTATGTATATCACACAGACTTCAAAAGAAATAAAATATGTTTATAACAGAGAGCACAAAGGAGAGCTTTGAAATGTCTATAGCCATACAAAGTGACATAATTAAAAACCTCTGAGTGCCTCTGTGATATAAGGCTTATATATATTTATTTATACATATTTATGAGGCAGACTGTTATATACCCTAAGACTTTATGAGAAAGAATTTTCAGCAATTATACTGAAAAATAATTACTACAAATTCAGACTACGGTGTTGATCAGGGATAAAGGAAAACAGATTTATTTTCCTCAAAATGGACTTCACATTTGATATAGCGCCGCAAGAAACACCTGAAAGCTTATCTGTGAAGACAAATTTTATAAAATAGAAGCAAAAATAACATTTTAAAATGTTTTGTAAATCATGCATGTTTTTTAAAAAAATTAATTCACTGTAAAAACCACAACTTTCTCAAGGATTCATCCATGCACAACTCTTTCCAAGACTATTCCAGAAATGGAGAGTGTTAAATTACTGGATTGAAACAGTTGTGCTTCACAGTCCTCTTCCAGTCCTTAATACACACAAGAAATGCTCCTAGAAAACACCTCCTCATGTCTCTCCTGTTCCTATACCAGGGACAAACATCATTTCCAAAATCATTTGTGGATATCTTACAAGAGGACTATCAAGTGGGTGAAGTTGCTTCATTATCCTGAGTTCAACTTTTATTAGGAAGCAGGAATTCTGCCTCCCACCTGCCCAAATATTTTGAGGCCATTAAATGCACACATGTCACACAAAACAGGGGGTTTAGACTCTTATTAGCAAAGCAGCAAATATAAAAGGAGATGGGACAAGCACGGGAAGCATAATAGAAACAGCCTTCTGTGTTGGATAAAGCCATGGACATCAATCACTCACCTCCCCAAAATAGAGTCTACTGTACAAAGACAGCATGTGACATTCAAGTCACAATGCCTATAAATATAGAGAGTTCCAGTTGTAAACACCACCAATGGAAGGCACGAGACTAACCTGCAGCACAGGAGCTGCTGACCCAGGAGTCACTCTCCTCTGAGGCTGCTGGACCAATTCTGACCCTTCCACGATAACATCATTGCTTAAGTTACTTAAAGACTGACCTTTCTTATTTGATCTTCAAAGGCTCTGCATGCTGAGAAAGACCATTGAGGGCTATTTCAGTAGGACAACTGCCTGATGCATGCAAGACCGTGCTATTCCAGAGATTTATATTTGGAACAGAAACAGAAAACTTAAAACAGACTCTGTATAGTGATAAATGATGCTACTCTGCCTAGCTGTGGCTGCTGAAGAAAAACTAGATAACCAAGCAACAGAAATACATGCACTGAGGGAGGGTGAGGACAAAGCTCTGTGCACCCAAATATCTGGAAATAAAGAAAAGAGCCCTGCCTCACTTTGTTTATTCAAATATGTAATAACAACAATTAGAATGAAAACTATTTCCTGATCCTAATTTTTATACAAAAGAAACCAAATACTGCAAAAGCCAGATGTAAGCCTAACAAATTGCTTGTATATTTTAAATAAATCTATTTGCATGCACGCCCTGGCAAATAGCATACAATCAAATGATTTGCACAGACAGCTCTGGGTTTTTTTTCCAGGTGAGCAAGGCATTTAACTCAGGTCAACTGCTTCAGAGACCTTTGAAATCTTGACCTATGTGTTTCATTTATAAACATATCAAATGAACAAGCAGACTTCTTTAACCACTGGAATTTGGCTACAAAGCATTCTGCCAGATTCTGCTCAGTTTGATGCAACCTCCCTGAAGTCAATGGCTTGTTTGGCTGGAATTCAAGGAAGAATCTGGACCATTATCAATAACTGAAATCCTAAGAAAGAAACTCAGAAAAAGCAATTTTACAAGTGAGACACACTATGCAGAGTAATTGTGAACAGGAACAATCTCACACCAAGAAAAAATAAATTATTCACTGTTTGTTACTTTTGTATTGGCCTCTATTGTCTGAATTAATAGATATAGTTTATAATTATATCTTGATTAACACTATTGTGTTCTAAATATAGAAGGTAAAGGAAGAAAATACCGTTTTTATTTGTTTCTCTCAGCCAATTATCTTTTCTTCTTGTCTGTGTGCTTCCCAAACATGAATAGAAACAGTTTGTGTCAGTGGTACATTTTTTTTCCTGCTTTCATCCTTTTTTCTGGCACTGATTCTTAGTGAACTGCCTTCCCACAACCAAGTTGCTAGTCTTTCACTGAAGGGGGAGGGCTGTGGTTGTGCAGACACTGAGGAAGAATATGTGCTCAGGTTATCCTTAGTGAGAACAACGCCTTCTCTCTAAAATAAACTCCCAGTAACAGTCAGTGCAAAGAGCAGTTACTCACAGGACCACACTTCCCTTTCTTATAATCAACTTTTTTTTTCTCTAATGAACTCATTTATTATTTTTACTGCATCACATCATGTCTCTAAGTTAGACTCTCAGTAATACGAGCAGAAATTCTGCAAAAGTTCAATTCAATGAAATTATTTAGAATCTAACGGAAATTGAGGAAAAATATATTTGACATCCCAAAGACAATAGATTTTCAAATGTAGTTCTTTCAGATCCCAGAATGCCCTGTCAGTTACCTTGCTGGAAATTCAATCATCACTATGAAAATGAACTTCATGATTGTGGAATCTACCACCTCGAACAACGACAGGATTTACTTTAAAGTATCTTCCCCTAATCTGTTTTGTTCCCTTCATGAAATCAGGTTTTCATGCTGCCATGTGCTAGATTGTTATTTGTTGATTTTTTTTTTTCCCTTTTTGAGCTGATTTAAGGTACACAAATGCTGATAGAAGTAAATAGCAGACTACTGGGTTAATAGTAGTTTTGTTGGCTCAGATGTAACCAGCCTGGAGACAGTGGTTAGGTCATGGGTTTGGGAGCCCAAAGGAAAGGATTCCAGCTTCAGACCTGTTCCTACTCCAGCTATGTAACCCTGCACCTAGTTTTCTTCTCCTATAAAATGACACTAATGACTTTGTCAAGAGGTCTAAAGTGCAAAACACAACATAAAAGCAACCTTTTTTTGTCTTCCATGTTGGTTCTACTTTTAAAAAAATTAAATGCAGCTGCAGTAGCAAAGGTTCAGCATCGCATCTTGCCAGAAGCCGCGAGCAGCGTGGATGAATATTGCAGATATTATGACAACTTAAGGACAGGTGACACAGGAAATGGGCTGTGGAAACTGACTGAGGGACTAGCAACACACAAATCTGCTGAGCCTAATCTGATGATCCTTTTTACACACCTAATGGGCTATTCCCCTGGAAAAGGTAATTGAGAATTCTTCCAAATCTGAGTGAGAGTGCTTTGTAGGGAGATGAGAAAAGGATGAGAGGCAGGAACTCTACCCACTCACTCTGCAGAATGTATGCTAAGAAAATAAGAGGAACAACGTAAATCCAGAAAAATAAACCTTTCTTTTTCAATAAATGAGATGTCATTAGAAAGAATTTTGTGCCATATAAAAGAATAAAGAACATTATTCTGCATTGTTAGAGATGCCACCTCTTTTAAATTTGATTCGCTAATAGCATTCAAGTAGTTTCTATTTAAAGACTAAGTAGCTATATTTTGCAATTAATAGACAATAATAATTCAACTAGCATTCAATGTTTTCCACACTATTAAGAGACAATATGGCTTTAAATAGATTGTGATTTCGAGACATTTTTTTTTTTTTATTGCAGTCAGTTTTAACATGTTCCTGCAAAATTGTGTGCTATGTTTCTGTCACTGATATTACTATGGGATTTCTTGCCTCCCTAACATATATGCATTGTCATAATTCTACCAGAAAAATCAGGAGAATCCAACAGATTTTTGGTCCTGAAGGAACCAATTATAACTTACTTATTAAAAAGAGCCAATCTTTCATCTACTTGTATAATAAAAAAATTGAACTATCCTGAATTTCCTCAATGGAAATTTAAATCCCTAAGCATCAATTTTCATCAAATAGAATATATATATATATATTACATTAAAGAATTTTACAGAAAAGAGTTATTAATATGATGAACATGACTCTTTGTTTCCACACCTTTGTAGTTGCAGTTTAACAAAATTATACATGCCTTATGACCCCTTCTCACAGGACAAAAAAACAGCACATGTTAAATTTGTTGCTTAATCAATAACACTGAATTTCTTCTCACTGAGAAAATGCATGGAAGAATTGATGGGTGGGGAAAACCACTTCAGGTTTTCTACCTAATACTTAATTGTCAAGAGAATTTCACCTTTCCTAGGATGCTGGCTCAAGAAATAATGAGAATACTGGAAATTATTGCCCACACATACAACAAATTTTGCACTGATTTCAGTAAGTTCCAAATTGTATCCAGACCTGCTCTTTCTCTGCATAAAGGAATTAATAGAAACAATTATTTTTTTTTCAATTTTGAATCAAAGATTTAGAATAGCAATGGAACAATTACCACCCTTTATAATCTGAAAGCTATTTCTACACACGGTTTGTGCAACTGGGAAGAGCAGTACCAAGTACTGGTAACTCTGCATTTCTTCCTCTTCTGCTCAGAGATATATGGCTGATGTCAGTGAACTAATGTAACTAACCTGGTGTTTTGTGAGAACATCCCTGATACTGCCTATAACTGATTGTGACATTCCATTTTTTTCACACACTCATCAGTCATTTCAAAGATAAACATTAAAAACCAGGATGAGTTGCCTGGAAAGAATGGCACCCTCTAGTCATAACAGCTATTTCTATTATTTTTTTCTGAAATTTCAAAAATCCTCAATCCCTTTCTTAAAATATATGCAAACATTTAAAATTTGATCTAGTGAGATACCTTTAATTTCTCCAAGGAGATCACTTGTGTTTAATTTTTCCATCTTCTCCTTCCAGTCTTTAGAAAGTAGCTTTTCCATACAGGATGAATCTATTTAAAAAAAAAAAAAAAAAAAAAAAAAGAATTATGAAACATATTCTTACAGGAAAACAGGTGCCACCTTCATTTTAAGACTGTTCTCCCAGTACCAATCAAACCATAGCTTAGAAAGGAAATGAACTTGCAGCCAAACAGAGTTCTTATTTAACTGCATTTTAAATCCAAAGTAATTCCCCTGGGGTTAATGGAGTTACTATGGATTTAACAAGGGTCTAATTGAAAGAAAAACTTTGCTGAGGATTTATGCATGCTAACTGCCAATTTACATGCATAGATTGCCAATGTATATACGAATTCTGTCTTTTTCATTTGAGAATGATTGTACACTCGAAATTATACATGAAGATTTAGTAGCTTTTTTTGGAAATTTGGCACACAGTGACATCTGAAACCCATTTTTATACCCATGTCAATGCAAAAGTTATTCATATAATGTCTCCATGGAATTCATGAAAGCACTCTACATATTCAATGTTCACAGTATCAGAAATTTTCTCAGTAGGCTATAAACAACATGCAATGATTAGAAGATAGACTTTCGTCATATCAACTTCAGAATGCATTTCAAGGCTTTGCCCCAGCCTGAGAGGCCTTCTGGAGGCAAAACTGTCACTGAAGTCATTACATTTTGGAGAAAGTAAAAGATTGGCCCTAGTAAGCTTCCTATGATCAGACCCTAATACCATTACAAAATTTTATATTGAGCATAACAGACTCCAATAAATTCTAAAGGTTTTTTTCAGTTCATAAATTAAACTAATTGGCTCTGATGTCTAAATTATAGATAACCTTGCAGATACCTAGAAAAGGTGATTTTTAAGATAGAATTTCTTATGAAGGGAGCCTAAGAGACTGCAAATTCTCCTGGCGGGAGCCTACAGGAAAGATGGAGAGAGACTATTTACAAGAAAATGCAGTGACAAGGGGGAATGGCTTCAAACTGAAAGAGAGTAGGTTTAGAGCATATATTAGAAGAAAAATGTTTACTATGAGGGTAGTGAGGCAGTGGCACATGTTACCCAGAGAAGCTGTGGATGCCCCATCCCTGGCAGTGTTCAAAGCCAGGCTGGATGGGGCTCTGAGCAACCTGATCTAGTGGAAGGTGTCCCTGCCCATGCCCAAGGCATTCCAGCCCAGGCCATTCTATGATTCTTTGGTTGATGTGATGTGGGCTTTTATGGCTTTTAAGAAGCACAATTCAGATTTCTAAACAATTATCAAGAAAACTTCACAAACAACTCAGCACTTATTTTTCCTTCCCAGTTAGTAATAATAAAATCTGTATTAAAATTTGTGTGCTTGCTTTCACCTGTAGGTAGACTCACCAACAATGTCTGTGCTAAACTCCTTAGAAACCCTTAGGGCCAGTTTGCAAAATATCAAAACCTACATGTAACTCTGTTCCCAAACCAAATCATAGCAAAGGGCCTTCATTGTAAGACCACACATCACCCTGGGCTGTGCTGAGCACAGTGGTCCATAATGCACACACTGAGAACAGCCACACACCTTCTCTTCCTAGAAACTCTCATAGCAAGGGGCCACTTGTTTGAGAAGGCCAATTTGCACAATGTGTTCTAAGTAGCTAATAACATTCCAAATTTTAATTATTTTTGTACCGGTCCTACTCCAGTCACGAATCAACAGTGAGTTGTACAAGAAGGCAGAATTGAGTCTTCCACTAAATTATGGCAGATTAAGGTCAAATTACATCTGAAATTCTCATTTCAGTAGTCCCAGCAGAAGCACTCACACATGTGAAAGCAAAAGCAAATTGCCCAGATTTAAGAATGGCAACACAGATCATATCATTGCAACGGGTAACAGTTTGTTCCACTCCAGACAATTCCAAAAATACTCAGAGGGAGGAGAGACATTCAAAGAGGTCACAAAAGGAGGAGTTAAAGATTTAGGGAGAAGTTTAAGGAAGAAAATAGTAATATGGCCAATCATATTTTAGGGTACAAATCATTTCAGCCTAAAAATTCATTAGTACAACTCATTTGGCATAAACTAACAAACAAAAACCCCAAACAAAGCAAAAACTGATTGAAAGCAAACCAAACTGTAACTACCAAGAGATCAAAGATCAGGTTTTAATTGCAACACATTTTCACCATGCAAGCCTCCATGGAAAGACAACACAGCTCATAAATATTTTTGAAGTAATATTTCAGCAGAAAAGCTAATTTATTTACTAATTATATCTTTCTATGAAAGAGACAAAATTAAGGAGCTGTAAGTTGCAATAGGCAGTGTTAAAATACTAGTTATATAATAACAATTTGCTTTTAACAATAACAGGCACTTATTACTTTTATGAGTTCTGGCCTGATAATAGGAGAATCAAGAAATAACCATCAATTATCAATAGAACATTATAATTTGTCCTTTTTTGTGATATCATGATTAGTTTAAAAAGAGGTTTCTATGTTTCTCCCC
The DNA here is from genome assembly GCA_013397555.1 of Urocynchramus pylzowi. Taxonomy (NCBI): domain Eukaryota; kingdom Metazoa; phylum Chordata; class Aves; order Passeriformes; family Fringillidae; genus Urocynchramus; species Urocynchramus pylzowi. The sequence goes on along the minus strand of VZRH01005339.1, from coordinate 2,022,497 downwards.
TGCCAAAATTTCAGACCCCTCATCCCTGAAAAAAAAATCTTTAGAATTTTATTTCAGTGTTTGCTATAAGTTATATATTCTACTGTTTTTAAATAAGATGCTTTCCTCAATTCACACAAAGAAAAAAAGTAGTTCAATAAAAAAGGGGGGAAAAAAAGAAATAACTAGCACATTACTGAAATTGATAAAATACTTTCCTCAAAAGCACTTGTTTTATTTTTTCTCTCACTGTTCCTAAGAACACCCATGCTTATCTGTAGTGTTCTTATATTATGTAAGGACAAAAACTGTATTTCTAGAGACAGACTGGGAAAGAGCTAGATTGGAAAACAGGTCTATTTGTGTGCCTTTTTGATATAATCACATTGCTAGTTAGAATTTTTTTCTACAAATGACTGAAAAATTCCTTAAGAAAGAGTTCTTTTAACACCCCTATCTCATTCAAATTCTGTGCTCTGGATCTGACCACACAATTTATAGCTACTGTATTTTGTTATTGAGAGGATTACAAAAATGATTACACAATGAGCTTTTTAATAAACTTTTTTATACTATTGTAAAAGTAGGGCTATGAAAATCCTGTATCTTTTCAATTACCATGTTTATTCTGCATAATTTTTCAAATTTAAAATAGTGATATGTGGTTAAAGCCCTCTGGAGGTCCTCCACATTAGACCCAAAACTGAATATAAAGGCTTATACTTAAAAGGCGTGACTCCCTTCAAGTTCTGTATTTCGTGTTCACAAACACACATTTTGAAAAGGTTTGTGAATCAGAAAGGGATTTTTCTCCTTTCTGTACTGAAAAGTAATTTTTACAGACATAGAAAATCTACAGAGACATCTTCTGACATCAGTAAAATGTCTTCATCCATATTGATTCATTTTCTGATTTGATTCATTATAGAAACAAAACATCGACTTGGAATCCAGCACGGAGCAGGGAAGAAAGGAGCCCGAATTCACATCTGCACTGCATCACTCTCCCTGCACTGCTTCAGCACCATTCCAAAACCTTGTGGATCCCGACATTTTCAAAATTCAGGGGTATTCTTGCTAAAGACAATTATAAAAGAAGCAATGAAAGAAATTAGCATTTATACATTTTTAGCTCTTCTCACTGACTTCATAAACCACAGTCAGGCTTATGCCGCACAGTAGCATATTTTCTACTGGCACATGTAAGATCAAACTCGTGAAGTTGCACTGGAGCAATTTATTCTATTAAAAACACACAGCTTCTCTTCCTTTATATTCTTCTCCTGTGAACTAGGAAAAAATTTCCTTCAAGGACAGCAAACAGGTTAAGTATAATTATGATGACTAAATTAAATCTTTGAGTATTATTTAATATCACGGTTTGTTACATACTTAGTTAGCAATTTTAATTGTAAACTAAAGGAGTTTAAAGTACTGTGAGAATCTTGTTAGACATGACAGTTTTGCAAAGGTGAATGAGAAGAGGATGTTAAAGGATATATAATCAGAAAAAAAAAAAGCTGAGGGAAAAAAAACATCTAGGTGTTAGATGAAAAGGATCTCTTCACAATGACAAAGCATCGATGAAAAGAATTAACATTTGTCCGTTGGGTAATCAATCAGTCATGGAATGGATGGAATCCAGCTCTTTGTTGCACGGCTGGTGATGAAGAGCCAGCGTGTTAGCTATCACAGCCAAGCTCTCAAGTTCTTCTGACTGAATGAAAGTCATCTTGTTTGAATCAGGGCTAGCTTTTGCCTCTTGTCTCATCCTTATTCTCCCCCTTTTTCAGTTCTGGGGTTTTTTTCCTTTTAATTTCACTTTTATATTTTTCAACAAGTTACTCACTTTAGCTATAGATTACATGAATACTGTATGACCTGGCAGTGGCCTGCACCTATCCTCAATGATTTTGGGGGGTTCCTTTTTTTTTTCCCCCTCTTAATTCACTAAAGTAGCCTCCTATTACTTTCTTTGAAATACAGATTAAAAAAAAAAAAAAAAAAGACATTCATGCCATGTGTGAGTTTTTGTTTTTTTATGGTAAAGTCATACATAAAAGAAAACCTAAATGTGAGAGTGCAGCAGCAAAACTTCAAAGCACTGACTGTCAGACATTATTATTTCAAATCAGCTTTGACTTTTTGAGACTTAATAAAACACTATAGTACAGACTGGCATATTTATAACACCTATACCAGTGATCAACTGAACTGTCTTATTCTTTATACTGTGCAGTGCCTTGTTATTTCTTTTATAATAAGCTTCCCTCAAAACATGTTGTAACAATACTGCAAACAGATAATTATTAATGATATGAGTTCTAAAACATGACTTGTTTTGCATACAATTCTTTTTGAATCCACACATTACTTTGTGACAGAAGACAAAAGCACATTGATTTATTAATAATGATTGCAAATGCACAGCAAGTTCATAAACAATACTGAAATATAATTCAATCAAAGGTATAGAGGTATAGGTGACATATTTCTACGTGCATCGGTATTGTTACATCTCAAGGAAAGAGGCACTGGGAAAGACAAGGGAATAGATTCAGCAGAGAAATCAGGCATGCTGCAAGAGACATTGCTTTAAAACAGGACCAGATCCACATTAGGAGGAGGATAAAGTTATTTTCTGCATTTTAGAAGAATGATACTACAGGCATCTTTGTCTCTATTTCAGGACTAAGTCTATAGTTATATCCTATTATAATTTAGTAGATATTGTTAAACATAAAAATATGACATTTGAGCAGAGTTTGGGACTAAATATCAATTTGCCTTCATCTCTAGCATTCTATATCCCCCAAGCTACTTTCATTACATTTTATTTGCCTTCAGCTCCATGGGAGAAAAGGTGTCCTTTGGACTAGTCTTTGTCAAATGACTTCACATGCCTCATTCAAGTCTGTATAAGAAAAACAGCACAAGTGGAATTAGCCTGCCAGCATCTGTGAAATATTTGTTTGAGAATAAGTATTGTGTGGGTTTTTTCCTTTGAAAGAATGTTAAATAAGATTATGAACTCCTTGTGACAGACATTTGTGTGCATACTAGGCCTATTGCACTTGATTCCTTCTACAGAAGAGCTGGTTTTTTCCCCCAAAACCAACTAGGCTGCAAATTAGCATTACAGTGACTACCATTTTTGGCCTGCTTCTTCTTGCACCTTTGCACATCTCAGCCTATGCTTCAAGTGCAAATGTGTTTTTTTCAAGTGGGTGAAACTAAGGACATGACACCTAAAATAATAACAACGCAATACATCACAGATCTAAAAGAGGAAGACTTGTTTCAATATTCTTCACAGAATACTAAATCCTCTTCTGAGTTGAAAAATCTAAATGAAATATTTCTGAATAGTCCAGCAGAATTTAGATTTACGCTAGTCAATCTTTGTTACTTACAATTGAACTAAAACAGCAGGTCCATTGTTGCTATTAGATCCAGTCATTAAAATGGTGAAATATTCAGAAAACTGGGTATTTTTTTAAAAAAACTGTGATGAGCTTTAATATACTTGTGTTGGGATCTTTATTTAACAGATCCCTCTCTGAGTACATGGCAACAGCTTGCTTATGTGCTTTTTGTGAGTTCACTGCCAATCAGATTTCCTTGAGGTAAAGAACCACCTAGTATAGAATTAAATCATAAAAATATTTCCTAATTTTCATGCTTCATGTTATGTATTTTAAAATTATATGCAAACTCTAACATTTCAGTATCAAAGAAAGGTTAATTTAATTCACTTTGAAAGAACACAATTTTATAAACTTCTAACAATTCAAAATTAAATTAAGGACTTCATGTTTTCATTCACTACTTGAAAAATAAAATGTAGTTTAACCATGACTATTAGAAACTTAACTGCTGGATGTTATATCTATTCTGGTTTAATCCAAAGATGTAACATTTGTGTAACATTACTAAAATAGACTTTTTTTGTTGCCATAGTTCCTTTTTTTCTTCTTTCAAACCCAAATTATCCTTTTCTGTCTCAATAAACTTTAAATAAAAGAAAAGGACACAGCAACAATACAAAACTAATCAAAAATCAGCCTGAAGGCTTAACATCCATATTTGCAATATTCTGCCACTGCCTCTTGCTCATAAGCAGCTCGGCTTCAATCTTGCTGTCAGTGGAGCAGTAGGTCAGGGGAATCTCATCTCATCCCTCTCAATTTCTGTGCCATTCTTGTACCATAATTAATTGCCATGGTCTAACAGAAAATTAAAATACAAGGCATTTTGACACTTTGTTAGCCAGTGAAGTGATCTCTTTGGCCAACTTCTCAAGAATTTCTCAATTTAATAAGCTCTCCAAGTTCAGGTTTTTGAAAAGCAAAAAATACAATCACATCACAAAACATGAGCAACATGACATTTAGAACAGGAAAAGACCCTTTTGCTTTTTTTTATTGCAAACCAGAAATAAAATAAAATCTTTCCTGAATTCTATATCTTGCTTGGGATTTTAAGGGGACAAATAATCCCAGCCAGTCATTTACTTCCTCCTCTAATATTGTCTTTCCTATCAAACTCTGTTTGATAGGAAGTTAAGAAAAAAAGAGTGGGGGAAAAAAAAAGAGAGAGAGAGAGAAAAAAAATGAAAAAAAATCCCCAAACAAAACACAGCCAAACAAAAACAAAAAGAAAAAGGCAAAGAACACTTCCTAAATGCAATTATATGCAAAAGGCAGTCAGCTCACAGTGGTTGCTTTCTTGCCAGAGCAATGATGGAAATGCAACTGAGATCTGACTACCAAACACATCGTTTTGTTTAGGACAGGGAACCAGGCAGATCTGCCAATTGCTGCACATTTTTTCATAGTGACAAGATTTCCACAATATGATAAAATTAGAACTGTAAGAGCTTGGAGAGGTCTCTTAACTTTTAATTAAAACTCTCCAAGATCACTAAAAATAATTAGGCATTAAAATGTTCTGGTTTTCCTCTGAATTCATTTGCACTACTTGAATGGTCTAGATCTTGCATGAAACAACAGACATCCTAAACAGAAACACTGGAATTTAGCTGAGGGTGATTTCCAGACCTGCTTTTTATGATGCAGCTAGTGGGAAAAACCATAGAGTCTGAATTTCTACCAATTCTGCCTAAATTGGTTTGTTTCAATAGGAATTCTCTAGTGCAAAGAATTCTGCTCAGTGCACAACTCCAGATAAAAAGAAGTTTGAATTTCACGGAAAGAACAGCCCGAGATACAATCCTGACCTTCATTTTTATTTATTTATTAAAAAGCAGGACCTTTAACCTTGCAAATGTTTTTGTTCTCTTAAAATAACTCATACAATGCTATATGCCATACTATTTTTAGAAAAGCAACAAGAGAAAGCATGCTTTTCCCATACAGCAGGGCACTGATATAAACATCAACACAGATGCTCTGTGAGAGAGAGCTGGACTTCTCAAGCACTTGATCATTAAGGAATGCACCAACTGTTTTAGATAATCTCGTGCCAGCTCCAGTTCTGCTCCACACTCCCCTTTGGGAGTGGCAAATCTTGTCCTGCTCCTAATTTTTCATTTTACTCACTCCTCCATTTTTTTTTTTCTTTTCCCCCTAGAACAGAGGGAAAAAGGCATTGTGTGCCAAGCAAGGCAAGACTAGAATCACTTCCCCAAACAGAGCAAAACTTTCAGACAATTAACCCTCCCCTCTTCTTTCAGATAAATTACTAAGTATAAAATGCAATCTGTTTCCTTTGTTTACTCAATATGAACAATTTGTAAATGACTCAAGGATGAAATTCAGAAAATGTTGTGCTAAATTAGAACCATTATAAACATGCTAATGACTGCTCAACTAAAACATGCAGGATCAGTGTGAAGAAATATATTTAGTTCCTGTGGAATACAGTTGTATTGCCTCAGAACTATTTGGTCACTTAATTGTATATGATTACTTCAGGAAAATGTTAATTTCATGAACACTGCACTAGACTATACACTCTGTATGTCAAGAGAAGCTTTCTCAAGTGTCAGTGTAATTGCTTCGATGCAATGTTTTGGCATATTAGTACAAGAGAAATATCTTTTAAGTCTATTAAAATTACACATACATTTCATTCCTCCACTTAAAATCTCCATTCCATGATAAGCTATATTTTACTGTTAGATTGGCTGTATTCACTGAAGTTATTCCCTTATTTGCATTACAATTATAGTATACAGTATATTACGTGTATTCACCTGTTCTCTAAGTATCTGCACCTCTATTTACTTTCCAAGGGAACACATGATATAGGGAAGAGAAATTTGCTTTAGGCTTTAAACAACAGCAATCAGGGGCAGACAGGAAAAGGGGAGCACAATTTGCCTGCAATCCCAGGTAAAAAGGCTATATAAAGTGATATGAAAAAGGAGAATGATACACTTATTTTCCTGTCTCTTGCTATGTACAACCTAGCAAAGTAATGAAATCCATAGGATTTGCAATATTTGTTATTTCACAAAAGGAGAAAGCTGTACTAATGGAAGCAGATCTCAATTTTCATTATATTCTTTGCCTCCAAATCTTCACATATTTCTGTATTGAACAGCTCTAGATTTTCTCTTTTTTCTCTGAGTGGAAAAGAACAGACTGAGCCAATATCTTAGCTAGAAGTCATCAGCATGGCTCCATCACAGCTTACTTAGACTTCAAAAGAATTGAAATTTCTCCGAATATTTAGCCTAATTATTCTTTCTCATAATCTCATACCTCTGTGCCTTGTTACAGTCTTTTTATAACCCTAAACAATTCACTCTCATCTTTGGCATCCACTCTTCTTAAACACTTCTGAGTTGAAGTGACATTCTTCTCCTTATTACTCAAATAAATATTAAGAGTGCAATATCTAAATGTTTCTTTGTTAAACTGCTCTGGAAAAAATCAGGTACCATATGCTCTTTGGACATGGGGCATCTCTCTTTTAAAAATTAATTTCCCTAGCAGCTCAAGAAGTTGCAGATGGACTGCCAGCCTGTGTCCAGCTATGTACTAAACCCAGACATTTTACTAAGGACAGGAGGGCAGATTTTCATTTCTCTTAACAATGCACAACTCTTCTTGGACCAAGCTGAAGCAGGCAGAGGATCCCATCTCAACTCAAGAAATTCCCTGGTAGCACAAATGGACATTTATGTTATTGCTCCTTCTCCTATCAAGTGCAACACCAACAAAGTACTGTATCTTTTAACAGGGTAGAAGTTCTACAAAATTAATGAAATAACTATAATATGAAATATGAAATAATATGAAAATACTAGGCAAAGTTTTGAGCACTAAAAGTATCTTAAATAAAAGGCAGTACAAAAGAGCAAAAGTGTGGAGGCTCCTTCACACCAGGTTAGTTTCAGAGTATTGAGGGAATGGGAGTGAGGGGACTTCCTGAAAAGCAAGGAAAATCAGTTTCTATTAAACTGATTAATGTTCCTTGCAAAATTTGTGACACCAGATGACTTATGAACAAAACCTGAATGATTCAAAAGACCTCTATTTTGTTCCCCCAAATCATGTTCTACTCATTACCCTAATAATGCAGTAATAAACATCTGTTTAATTATTTGAAGGCTTCTTAATATTGTGTATAAAAATCTTAACTCAGCTAGTACATAAAATATTCTGAAATTAAAACAATTGTATAACAAAAAGAATTTTTCATGAGAAATCCTTAAGCATTTTTGTATGTAAAAGTATTATACAAAGAAAGCAAAATAATATGCTCTTGATTTGAAATTACTTCAAACAAGGATGCAGAGGAATGAAAACAATAGCTAGAATCTCCTCTCTATTTACCATTTCTGAAGGTCTCTATGGCACATGATACAGTTTTTTCCAGGACACTAAAATACACTGACACAATCAGTTCTGTAGCCCCCTTTTTACTACTAAAAATTTTGACTTAAACAAATTATCATATCCTATATAAACATAAATACAGATCAAGTAAGAATTTCCTGAGATAATTCCAACAAACATAGCTTTAAATTGTTTACAAATCTCACAAGCACTAGTTCTTTCCACAGACTCAAAGAACCATTTAGGTTGGAAAAGATCTCTAAGATCATGGAGTTCAAGCATTAACCTAGTCCTGCCATGGATATATATTTCTGGAATAATAGCTGTGAAAAGATTTTTGAAAAGAAGGCACTAATATCTTCAAGAATAATATTCTTGCATTTTCATTTCCCTATATACATAGAGGATAAAATTAACCATCATTTTTATTCCTATAAAAGAACATTATTCATTTTTTTAAGTCAAGTAATGGAAAGATATGGAAATCTTAGAATTAACGTTCCCCAGGAAATCCTAATTCAGCCCCTGTGTACATTATGATGTATTCTTTAAATACTTTTTAAATGTACACAATTTTCCTATGGTATTCTTGCTATATTCAGCATATGGGATAATCCCAGATGAAAGCAGAAAGTGGAACTGCAGAGCAAATGAGGCTGCTGCCCATGCAGTCATTGGCTATGTGTCATTGCAAAAGTTCAAAGAAACTAAATGAATGAGGGAGAGAACTGCAAAAGGAGAAATGATGGGTCGCAGTTGCATTTTCTGGGAGCTCAATTTAAAAAAACTTGGGGCTTTATTTGAGGAACTGCTGAACATTCACAGCTGCAGCTGTGTCAATGTAAAGTAAATGTAAAGATTGAGGCTATAATATATATAACTATATATAAACTGCTGCACAAAGTTAGGTCCCCTGGAAAAGAATCAGGGCCTAAGCACCTCAAGCTGAACAACCAAGAAATCAATGACATTTTTAAAATCTTATTCTTGGTCTCACACCTGTGAAGTTGGCATCCTGACTACACTTTCTTCTTCTTAACAAAGATTTTGAGAAGATAATTTGTTTGTAGCACATTTACTCGATATTCAGGGGAAAAAAACCAACACCCTAGCCAATTATGTAATACCCATGTCTTCTGAGCACAGCTTGAATAATAAGCAATTAATAGACAATTAAAGCTTCAGGCTGACCAGAAAGAATATAACAAGTTATTGGATAGTTTCACATTCATGGAGGATCATCCTGTTAGTGAACTGGATGAATTAGAATTCTTCTTCAGGAAAAACTATTGCTTATTCATGTAAGAAAATTATACTTTTCTACATGGAAGCAAAAATTAAAATTTCATTTTAATATGTTTTTAGTTTTGGTGGGCAGCTGAAGAAAGCTTTCACCAATTATGCAGACATAGTGCAAAATTAAAGATTTGAAACCTGTTTAAACCTGTGGTTGTATACACAGACTTCTATAAATTAGACTTAGTAGCCAGATTTGGAAACAACACCAATTTGAAGGGTTTACTGAACACTCCAAATTAAAGACAGAGTGAATGTGAAATAGTTCCAGCACACTGGACTCCAGCAAATAAAAGCACTAATGATAAGCAGTGCATGTTGCACCCTGTCCTGGTGCAGCAAAACAGAATAACCTCCTTTTTCTCTCCCAACAGAGCAAACCTTGACATCCCCATGTACAGGCTGACAGATTTCTATAAGATCCCCTCTTTTCTCAGAACAAGCATCATCACAGTTCTGTGCACTAATTGACATGGTTCCACAGCAGAAAATAATTTTTGCCCCCAAAGATGGAGCAAAAATTAAGCATCATAAACATCTTCCCAAAACATGTAACATAGTAATACAATAAATACCAGAGTGGATAAAATTGGGGTAATTTTTAAACATCTGAGAGATTTAATGATCTGCTACACAAAAGGCAAAAACTTATTCAGTGCAATTAAATCTTCATAGCTACATAGAAGGGAAACTACACTTAAGTTCACAGTACCTATATCAAGCTATTTTTATTTCCTATTGTGCTGCATAACATTCTTTCTTTTCTAGACTCCTCCTCACTACAAACAAGAACTAGTCCATGGAGCTCAGTTATACCACAACCTTCACTAAAAGTTATATTGAAGGTAAAAAAGATAATTTACATAATTTCTGTATTAAACATTTAGTCTTCTTGCTTTTGTTGATTTAATCCAGACTCTAGAGTTACAAGGAGTTTAAATTTATGAGGTGAATTTTAGCTGCATAACTCCCCAGAAAATTTAAGCATGCATGAAATTCTACACAGCTATTTTGAAATTGTAGATTAATGTTGGTTTATGATATACTCTTTACCCAAATGCAAAAGAATCTAACACAGACTTAGTTGTTTAGATGTTTTGTTGGGTTCTCATCATATTTAGGACCAGTAGAAAATTCCATGTTATCAGAACAAAAGTTTTAAGTTCTGGTTTATGATCTTAGATATATTTATTCCAAATAACAGGACAGGCAGGAAATACCTTTCTTTGAATGCTAAATGACATAGTATATTGAAAAATCATTACATTCACAGAATTTTCAGAGTAGGAAGAGACTCATATCATGGAGTCCAGCTCCTGGTCCTGCACAGGACACCCCAAGAGTCACACCGTGTGCCTGAGAGCATTGTTCAAAAGCTTCTGGCTCCGTCAGGCTGGTGCTGTGACCACTGCCCTGGGGAGCTGTTCCAGTGCCCAAACACCCTCTGGGTGAAGAACTTTTTCCTGATACCCAACCTAAACCTCCCCTGACACAGCTTCAGGCCATTCCCTTGGCTCCTGTCGCTGGCCACAACAGAGAAGAGATCAGTGTCTGCCCCTCCTCTTCCCCTCATGAGGAAGCTGCAGGCTGTGATGAGGTCTAATATTGCCTTATTCATTTAAAGGTGTTACCAAATTCAGTGCATGAGTAACAGACAAAGATTTGATTCCTGCTGCATTCAATAATCACAGACTAATGCACTTCATGCATTTGTGCTCTAGGAATAACAAAATTCACAACAGCAACCATATATTTCTTAATTGTAATAATAATCCTTACACTATGCTTATAATATACTTCCTTTTAAAGCTTCTTCTGCAAGGGCACTGCATGATTCCCAAAGTTTTTATGCCTCTGGATGCATGGATGGACTTCATACAGGAAAAAAAAGTAATGTGGTCACAATCGTTTGAATGTGCAATGCCAAGGCCTGTTACTATCAAGCCAAAGGCAGAAGTTTGGGCTGCTGCCAGGTCTTCCACGTGGTAAAAGTTTGGTCCACCTAATTTGTGTTTACATACATTAAATCCAGCTCAATCTCTTACTCTTTGGTTTCATTTTCACTGTCTTTACTCCACATGAAAATTATCTTACTGTGGTTTTTTATCTTGATGTTACTCACAAAACTTACTGTATTTAGACAACTGTACAGTCTTTTTTGTCAACTAAACACTTCTCTAATCTCCAGGCTGCCAACCTGCCTGAACTCTCCTCCTGCATTTGCCCTCACACTATTAATATAATCATGAGCACTAGGAAGGCAGAATCTCAAATATTGCAAGTTACACGTCTCTGGTTCCTTAAGCTTTTTTTAAACACTTATTTATGGGCAAGGTATAATTTACACCACCTTATGTATGGCTGGGCAGGTGGCACACTGTGTCTGCTTCTCCTTATATCAATATCTAACGTCAATGTCAGCAGTGCCCACTTTTCCACACCAATCAGATTTTCACCTGTTCTCTCTTATTATAAGATTTGACTAAGAGCTCTCTGTGGCAAGGACTGTTGTTTGGTTTTACTACTGCTAAATGTCCAGCACCTAATGTACTTCCTCAGAGAAGCCCCTGGAAAAAATTATGATGAAACATCCCAATTGTTTCTAGTAAACTCAGGGACTCTTCAGAGCTCAGTGGCCTAAACTGCATGAGAAAAACTCAAGATTTTTTTGTTCTCTTTTCCTTTTCAGAGCTATATATGTTACATAACTTACTGTCTGAAGGGAACAATTTCTCAGCCTATGCCAGAGGTCGATGAACACCAAACCATGGCCTGCACAAAGACATAAAGGATTTATGCACAGGCATAGCTTTTCCCAAGGCAAATGGATACTTTGGTCCCAGGTCTCAGAGATGCTGGTACAGTCCATGAATGCTGAAAGTCACACAGATTTCGTTTTTGGTTTTTTTTTTTGTTTTGTTTTGTTTTGTTTTTTTATTTTACTGTCATATTTCTCAAGTTTCTTGAGAAACTCAAAAATTCTTCAATTCTAGGTGTGTAAGCACTGTGTCAAAATCTTGTATTTAGGAACAACAATTCCTTTCTGTAAACTATCCCACATCCAGATATTTTCCGGAATTGTTCAAAAGCCTTTTAGCTGACGGGAAATAAACTGTTTCCTTCTTCAGCAAAATGTAACTCCCCAATGAGTTTATTAGCCTATAAACCATGGTGTAAATGTGAACTTTGATACAAAGACAATAACATCTCCTTTCCACTGTAAACTCTTAACTGGACCTCCTCAGTATCTAAGACTATTGGAAATTAGCTCTAGAACATATATTAAAGAATTTAAATTGCCACATTCTGTTACCTTTATGGAGTTATTTACAAAATTAGTATTAAATTTGCTAATTTGTTTTCATTATGTTTTTTTTCCTCTTTTTACTCTAGTGAAATAATTTCAAAATATAGATACTGACAGAGATGCAGGCCCTAATAGTGGAACCTTATGTTTTATTAAATAGTTGATCACAGAATAAGAGCAAATATTGCCAACAGAAGTATTGGAAAACCAGGATAATTGTTTACTGTAAAGGCATGTAGGAATCACCATGTTGGATCAGGCTGCTCAACTACTCCTTTATAACAATGGCAGCTTTTGCAAAGTCTAGATTAAAAATTTAATACCATGAGAATGTTTCACCTGTACTCAAAACTGCTCTTTTTCCTTTGAAAAAGCTTCCACAACTTTATACCAGAAACAAGAAGGACCAGTAGTCCAGCAAAAGGGTCAGTAAAGTTTGACCAAAGAGAAAACCACAAAAAATATTTTGAAACCAATAATTTTGCACCCAAAAAGATGCGTTTTTTACCTGGACAGATACACGCATTCTTATCTTTGCTCAATTCTTTATTTTGCAAATTTTGCAACCACTGTTTTTGCAGCCTCCTGTTCCTAGCTTAGCACATGGAGTCACAGAATCACAAAATGTAAAGGAATTGGAATGAACCCTACAGTCATTCCAATTGGAATGACCCCTACAGATTATCTAGTCCCAATGCCCCTGCCACGGGCAGGGATGTCTCCCATTAGACCAGGCTACTCAAGGCCTTATCCAAGCTGGATTTGAACACTGCCAGGACTGGGGCACCCACAACCACCCTGGGCAACCTGTTCCACTGATTAACCACCCCCACAGTAAAGAATTTTTTCCTAATATCTAATCTAAACTCTCCTCTTTCAGTTTGTACCCACTCCCATTGTCCTATCACTTCTGTTCCTGAATAAGTGTCCCTCCTCCCTGTAAATCCTTCAGACTGGAAGGTTGCCCTGAGGCCTCCACCAAACCTTCTCTTCTCCAGGCTGAAGAGTCCCAATTTTCTCAGCCTGACTTCACAGGAGAGGTGCTCCAGTTCTCTTACCAACTTCACAACCCTCCTCTGGACTTGGTCCAACAGCTCCATGTCCTCTTTTCTTAGGGACATCAGAACACTATCCAGTATTCCAGCTGGGGGTCATCCTAATCTTAAAGCCCAATTCCTCTTGTTTTGCTGGTGCTCTGGTTTCAATTCCAAGTATCACCAGCATCATTACACATAAGATCTGCCCAAATTAGGCACTTCAGCTACTACATGTAGTACATATATCAGAAAACAGCACTGAGCAAACCAACACCAATTAGATTCTGTAACAATTTTCCAGGGCCAAGGAGCCAGGTGTAAAGTCCTATACTTGACCTTCTCTATGTCTTGTTGCTCAGAGGCTGTGACTTCGACAGCACCATGTTGCAAAAATCTGGATCAAATCTGGCAAAGAAAGGGATCATTTATAAGTCCTCTGTGGGTACATTCTGTCTTTGGTGTGTGGCTGAAACTCCCATTAACACTAACATGAGCTACACAGTCCTACTGATGGGTGAATTATACCCTAACAGAAAAGTGGTTTTTTGCTCAATGGATTTGCTTTGATGAACTTGTTGGCTACTTCACAGTCATGTGTATATATTTAAGTATTTCTCTGTGTGTATGCATTTGTACATCTCTGCAGTGATGATGTCAGTTTGACTAAAAACGCAGATAAAGCATTTCTCCAGCCAAAATGGGCCAAAGCTAATTTTCCCCATATAAACTTTGGGTTGGCCCTTATTTATCAAAACCAGAAAAAGCTTGACAGAAAAGAGGATCCAAATTGGTTATCCCAACAAAAAAATAGAAGTTAGGGCCTTTCTTAAGACTCACTTTATAGGAACCGTATGCACAACTTTCACTTTCTAGAAAGTGGTTTTCTCTTGAACACACATCAGAACCATTCATCATCACATAATTGCAAGTTGTCAGTCAGAGCCGCACCCTTCACGCAGTGGCAGGCCGCCAGCACATCTGTCAGAAGCACTCACAAGCTTCCGTGTATTATTGTAATCCCCTACAAAAGGAACAAACCCATTCATCCTGTCCACATTTTCCAAATCAGATGACAACTGTAAACCCTGAGCCTGGAAAAATAATAGCACTTACTCTAAAAATGCCACACTTGGCAGGTGACCGCAAGTTAAATACCAGCGAGCAAATTTAAAATAATTCTAATCTCCACATCTAAGACAAAAGTTGTAGGGAACTGGGTTCTTCATGAAAGAGGGAAGCTGGATTCTGTGCATACAACAAAATGGTCTCTAATAGTGAAACAGGCTGTGGGGTTAAATCATTGTACCCAGTCTGCAAACACTCACTGATTGCACTCCGGACTTTATTAGGAGAGCTCTAACCATCTTCGTTACTGCCTCCATTCTCTTTCTTGGTTTCTTCTGTTTTCTATCTCCTTTGCCTTGAATCATCTAGTCTTCATGCTAGCTCATACTTTTTTCTTCTGTATCTCTTGAAAGATGCTTTCTGCTCAGACAGGCTCCACAGGTAATACCTCAGGGACAGTCTGGATCTGGTGAATGCGAGGACTTGGGCAAATGAGTACAAAGCAGGCAAGATTCTCTTCTTGGAAATGATGTTAAAGACTTTCAAGGAGAATTTAACAGCTTCCAGTGAATTAAATACTCTTTTACATAGGGCTTCAAAAGCTTATTTGCAGAGTAAATGCATATGAGAGCCACAAATACTTTGGAGAATGGAGTAATAAGTTTTAGCTCAGTACCTTCACTAACTCTTTTTCATTCTCTCTCTGGAGAAGTCTGACAGCAGTGTTCCCCAGCACAGAATGAAACACATGCCATTCCCTCTGAGACAACAGTACAGACACATCAGCCCAGCAAGGCCTTCAGAGTAGCTTTGCCTCAGCCAGTGAGGCTGCAGACAGAGTCCTCCCTCTAACCAGCCAAATCTTTGTACATGCTCAGATGCAGAACTGAAGCTACAAGACTTCTCTGAGCCTGTTTCAAATCCTTTACCCCAGGAACTTTAAAGGTGCAGGAGCAGAGAGCCAGCATGCATCATCAGCCACAGTGATGGGGCTGTGCACTGCAATTGGGCATTTTTATCAGCCCTTGACTCAGGCAGAATGCATATTAGATGTACAGATATATATATATATATATGTATATATATATATGAACAAGCATTTCTGAAACTATTTGAAAGATATATGATGTCTGACCTGCTACAAAGAGAAAGAATTACTCCTGAGTGATACAGCCAGGAGTAAATGATACCATCTCAGTGCACAAAGGGAGATAAATATTGTAACAAATCAACTCTCAGCTGTGCTGCACACCTATATTCACACAGCATTGTTGTTCAAGCTAGTGTTAAGGAAAATACAGCAATTCTCCAACTATCTCCAAAAAATCCCTCTGTACTGTAAAACTGTCAGGCTGGAGCTGCTCTGCTGGATGGTCACACAGACTGGTTTAGCTGGTTCATCCCATTAGACTGAAGTTGGAATACAGGAATGAAGGACTTGATCACCACACTCCTGCAAAACATGCTGGTTTCAAAAACACTGGTGGGTGAATAAAAATCAACCCTTCAATTCTTTCATGACTCAGTTTCTCAGACAGAAAGATGATCTTTTTTCTCATAAAGCTACTGAAGAATTTCATTCTCATGCGAAATGGTAATATAAACAGTTTTAGCACAATAATATCTTTTTCAATTATACTATCTTAACCTTTACATATTTTCAAGGTTTACTTAGCATTTTTTCAGAATTATGCCATACTCAGTAATTCTTAGTTTTTGTCCTGAATGAAGACCAAATTTCACTAACTCTGAAAGAAATTAATTTTGGACTTGAGGCATCATGAGGTACTATCTGCTGTAAACAGGCTAAGTCAAGATAAATGAATGCTTTCATGTTATAAATATATATGTGATATAAACACACACAAATATAAGTACAACATATGGTCAACTAGAAATAAATAAAACTGAAAACACTTTACAACGGCATGGCAAGTATCCAAACTAAATTTCAGGTAGCAGATGGCATGAATAGGATACATGTGAGAAACAGGCAATTTCAATTATCTTTGAATAGTTCATAAACAGGAAAATTTGGCAAAGCACAAGTTTAAAAAAAAAAAAAGACTTGAAAAATAACATTGCGTAATAGAGATAACTGAATTGAAAACACAACAATGCAAAGTTGTTAAGCTCATTCTAACCATAATTTTATAATGAGTATTAAATTATTATATGTTACCAAAAAGAGCTGCCCCAAATACTCATGGGAAACGTTATAATTAATTATTCCAATTGGGGCTCTGAATTTCCTTTCAGTTATCATCACCACCCAAAAGTAGCCAAAAGAGTTTGCTCACCAAGTCCCTTCCTAGCTTTTGTGCAATCTGAAGATTAAAAAAAAACCTGAGTAAAATCTGGATCTCAAGATTTCTTCAAACAGTTATTCAAACAAACTTCGATGGGGTTTACTCATCAGAAGTCAAATTTGCCTACATGTCAAAAAAAAATTGCATTATTTTAAGCCAGACAGTGAAAAATATGGGGAAAAAAATATGTTTAGAAACCAAGTAAGAATCTGAGGGCACAAAAGAGCTTGCTCTCTTTTTGACTTATTTTTTTGAGAAATCAAAAGAGTCAAGTGGATCTCTGAAATACCAAAATTTGATAAACAGGACAGAGGCTAATTTCCTAAATATTTCATTGAGGTACTTATAAATGCTGTGAATAGTCAGCCAGGCAAGTCACCTAGGAATCAATTCACCAGATTTTGTACTTTTGTCTTCATCATCCTCCTTTCCACATAAGAAATGTGTCATACAGAAACATCTATTAGCTCAAATCCCTGAAGTTATTCAGATATCTAAATGCAATTTAAGTGCCTAATTGCCATTTGTGTAATAGCTAAACAATAGTTTAGGTGTCTGTATTCCACTGAGATGTAAGCTTTTCTGTTAATGAAAGTCCCAGCATTATCTCTACGAAAAAATAGTGAAAGAGTCCTCAACCATTTCATTCTTAATTTAGATTAAAGACAAAACAACTAAAAGGAAGAAAAGATTTTGCTTGCATAAATATAGGCAGAAAAAATGCCTAATTTTCACTGAAATATATATGTTGTTTTATCAGATTAGCTGTTAAAAGACAAGGTAAGTAGCTCCAAAAACCAGAAAAAAAAGGAAGAGTTCATTGACCCTCTACAATTCCAGAAACATTTAGCAAGAATTGGAGAAGTTGTAATCCAATCCAAATGATACGTATTTCTCTTTTTTCATGCTAATAAAGAGAATTTGATTCCTGTTAAAAGGGAAGGTTTTTCAGAAGGCTTTATCAACAGCACCTTCAGGCTGGCGTTATAGAGGCACAGCAAAATCAACAAATGCTTCTGAACATCTCAATAACCAAGGTCTGGGTCTTTGGAAGAATGACTGGTCTGCTGTTTCATAACTGTCATTTGAAAAAAGGTAAAATAATAATGTTTAATGACAGCTGGGTTTCACTGCACAGATGAATTGGAATATGCAGAACCTCAGTATTTTTTTGTACACTGAATGGTTTTTGTAGCTTATTTATACATCTGTGGGCTTACAGCTAGAAACAGATATGTACACAATTGCAGCATTTAAAAAATGGACAGCAGTTTTGGGGATGGTGCTTGAAACAAATTGCATCTCATTTTCAAAGCTGGTGGGCCCAGTAGTTTTGGAAGCTGAAGTTTTAAGTGCTGAGCATACTTCAAAAATCAGCCCCACTGTGTTACAATCTGGGCATCCAAAGTCAGAGACCACAACTGACCATTGGGCAACTGGAAAGTATGGTCAGAGTGTACACAACTACACAGGCAAGGCTCTGTGAGCTGAATATCACTCCCAACAGAAAAAGGGAGGTTATATAATACCTCTCAGACAAAGCAATACAGGAGTCACCAGCTGCAAATATGTTTTGAGAATTCACAGCCTCCCTGGGGGGAGTCAGCTGCTTCTACTGGAGACCGTAACCCTTTCTCATCGTTCCTCTGACAGCCCTATTGTGGCTCCTTCTACCACAACTCACAAAACCTATGCTGTACCTCCCATCTTGGAAGCCTGGAACACACCAAAAGCTAATAAGGAGTTGTCAGAAGTGTCAGCAGTCACTCCATAGATTAGGAGCCCCAGTCAAGCAGGATCTCTTGGGCCCACGAGTCCTGTCCTCAGTAAGTGCAAGTAACCATACAATAATCAGCAGCAAAGTCTGCAGAGCTCACCAAGCTCCATGCAGCTACTCACTTCAAAATGAACATGGTTCTGCTTTCAGAGTGATTATAAGCACAGGGTCCAGCAGACTCTCATTTTTCTTTCCCTTTTCTTGCCCACTGACTATCAGTCCTGCAAAACAACAACTACAACTCTGGTCTTTTCCATGGCTCAGAGCACAGGAGATTACCTGGCTTCATAAAAGAAAGATCCTGTAATGAGAATATACCTCATTCTCTCTGTAATGAAAAACCAAAAATTACAAGACTTTCTAAAATTTAGAAGTGCATCAGAAAATTTAAACTTAATTCTTAATACAAATTAAATGAATCCTAGCAGCCCAACTATCAGTTTCAAACTAGTAAATCAGTGTCTTAATGTCAGCAACCAATAAAGCAGAAACATATGCTCTGCTTCACTAATGGCATAAAGAACATTCCCTGATTGCCTTCTGGTTGGAGCCAAATATTTGTTGGCTAAAACAAGATTTATTTTAGAAACATTATTTTTCTATAGCATGCAAACTGATTCATTTTCCACTAAAATCTGTGAGATTACTTTTAGTATTCAAAGACTTCCATAATGGTTGCTATACAAGACCTATCAAATGATATTTCTTGGCCCATAACAGTCATCTATCGTTTCTCCTGGCTAAGAAACCTTCCCACAGTATATTTTAGTACAATATGTGAGCTACTGTGTTTGAAGTTACAGCTCATTTTACCAAGCCATTGGTGCTCTCTACAGCTGGTAAGTGGTGCTTTCCCTTGAAACAAATAGATCAATGTTTTCTTTGACTTTGTGTTCCCTTTGTTTGAAAAAAATACTAGATGCTAAGGCAACAAAATATCAAATATTTAATATAAAACTGCTGAAATGTACACCCACATACTGTATATCAATCAAACAGGATACTAGAACTATGTGACAGCTGCTGAGCTTCCATTTTTCTCATGCATTTACACCAAGAACCAAGAAGTTAGGTTTTCCAGAAAGTTCAATTCTCTTTCAAGCACTCCAAAAATGTGAAGAATTTCTATGAAGTGTTCCTGCTATTCTCACCACTGAAAGTTTTAAGGAATGAAACTTTTTTTTTTTTTTTGTGACTAAATAAGAGCTGTTGAACACTATTTGAAAATCTGGTCCAGCATCTCACAAGGAGATAAAGTCCAACTAGCATCTTTGATATAACAATTCTTTACATTTGGGGCATAAATCTGTACTATCTAAATACAAGATACTGAGTACAAGTAGTAAGTTCTTAGTACAAGTACTAAGAACTGCAGGATTGGCCCCATAAAATGTAAATTTTACTTTTCAATTTGTGACCAATGTAATTTTAAGAAACCAGCTAATTTCAGTGTCGCAGAGATCAAAGTAAATAAATGGTTTCATGAAAGGGTCAGCTGACACGCAGTGGTTGACAAAAGATTAAAATGCAATCACATACAAAAAAAAACACAACTTGAAAGAAATCATGCATTCTTGAAAAGATACTTAATACTAATAGATTACATACTTCTACTTGAGTTTGGATCATCTATCCTCATGACTCATTATGTGTTTGAGCACATCAATTATATCATAAATAATTTATATCATTACAATGTTCTGTGGTTTAATGCATTTAAAACTGTTTCAGATGAGGGTAGACATGTAGACAGATGAGGGTCTACATGTCTCACTCACCTCAACAGACCAGGACACCAGGACTGAAATAGAACCTTATTAATAAGTCTAAATACTTTTTCATATAAATAAGTTAATTCAAACTATGCCAAAGCATAATGCAAAATCAAGGAAGTGCTGGGGTGTGTAATTTCCAGACAGGGTATGTGAAGCAGAAAGGTTAACATCTTTGCCCAAACTCAAAGCAAGTCATTGCAGTAGCTGTGCTTCTCACCAGATTCTGAGCCAACTCCAGGAACATAATAGAAAACCTAACAAAAACAGAGCTTGTAGGAAACATTCTCTCAACATACAGCATGATCACAAACACTGAAAGGCTGGTTGACATTTTCAAAGCTGCAAAGGGAATTTGGATGCCGCCAATTCTCATTAACTTTAATGGGAACTGGGCATCCAAATCTCTTAGGCAGTTTTGCAAATCCCACCACAAATGACCATTTAGGTGGTAAGCATTAAATGGTATTGCCTGCCAGGCACCTTTATCTTAAGAGAGCTTCGTAAAGTGAAGCTTCATTGTTTTCCTCCTTGTGTGTGAGCTAAATGAAGTTTCTCACTCATGGTTTACACAGAAACATTTTTTTCCTGCCCCTTGCAAGGTGCAATTCAACCAGTTTCTTTAGGCTATCACTAGGAGAGACAGGACAAAGAAAACACATAGGAAAACAATTACTGCTGAGAGATAAAAAGTAAATTAACTACAAGTTGGTGAGTATTTCTGAGCAGACACTTCTGAAATATATGGGCTTTTCATCTGGCTTTTAATAGAAATATTTGGCATTATCAGAGTGCTAAATTTCTCACCTATTCATCCTTTACTTTCTATATGCCCATCTTTCTGACTAACACCTTGGCATTCAAACAAGTACTATGCTCAAAAATAAAAAAAATAAAACCTGTATAAATGACAGTGTTCAACCATGAACACATTGTCTTTTATGAATATTATAATCACAGAATCAATAAGCCTACAAAGAAAAAACAGGACACAAAACGTGTTTTGTCATTTCTGACGAAGTTATAAAAACAACAGACATTCAATATGCCAAGTGTTCTTCAATCCTTCATAATCATAGCCTTATTGAAGTGAGGACAAAAAGGGTCTAATTGCATAGGAGCAATCTCAATGTAATAGGTTATACACCCAGGCACTGCTGCACAATACAACAAAAACAACGTTCCCTGTGTATAGCAGAATGTCATCTCTCATTTTCAGGCAATTACCTTCTTTCTTGTCAACAGTTTTAATAACCTCCATCATCTCTAAAAGACTTTTGCTTCAGTTAAATAATTTTCAGCTTTTTAATATGCAAATGTGCTTGTTCATATGCATGGGTGAAGTGGCGCTGCTACTTGAAATGTGTCAGTACATTGTGGAGCACCTGCACCTCGGGGAAGCTTGATTTAATTGACACCTAATACTATTCATTATTCCACTTAGTGAGCAACTCCTATTAGTCACCTGTAGGTTTTCCTATAAGCAGTGCTTTGGCCACCAATGAAAATATGAATATTTCTATAAATAGAATGGCCATATTTAGTAAAGGGGGTTCACTACTGGTGAGTGTGGAACATTATCTCATTGGGAATATTTCTTAGGATTCTCCCCCACCCCCATTCCTCCCAAGAACTTTTCTTGACTATGATGGAGTCAAGAGTAACTCATATTTAAAAAATATTTCATCTGTGTTAACTCTCGATAGCTTGATTCTCTAACTGTATTAAAATGAAAATTGTGTGAAATAAGCAAAAGGGAACAGGGGGATAAAAGAATCAAGGTGGGTGGGTTTCATTAATGGAGCTCCTGTTTCCTTAAAGTGGGATCTGAGTTGGACAATTCGAACGTCTGCTTTGTACGACCTGAATGTAATCACTGGCTGTGCAAAGAAATGTGTTATGCAGAATATGTGTTATTAATGGAATATCCCTGTAATAAATATTTACCATTGTAGTCTAGCTTAACCTTATCCAGCTAATAGCCAATTTTGCTCAATTGTGAAGAACGTGCAACAAAGATCTTTAAATTGCCACACGAAATAATTATGTTGAATACAGGATTCTCTGTCTTTACTGGTATGAATGTGATAAATACATGCTATAAATGGATACAATTTAGGACTGACATTGTTCTTTCACTGCTGTGCTAGAACTCGGGTGCAGTGCACCGTATGTGCTGAGCTGATGATATCGGGGTTGTTTCTTTACCACATGGTCTGTAACCTTATTGTTCAGGCCACATTTCTTTCCAGCATTAATGCATTTGTTAGTCCCAGAAGGCTTAAACTACAGATGTTTAACATCCTGCTTATGGACAGATCATCTGGAATATGAACTAAGAAATCTATACGACTTATTAGTATATGTTATGAGTGGAGCAGAGATTTAATAGCCTGTTCAAACTAGATTAGTGAAACAGTTTCTTACAAAACTGCAACTTCTTAAAATAGACTCATGTAAAAATGAAAAATTAAGATATTCTTTTGATTAAAAATGATTTTTATCAGAAGAATTTGTCACTAATTAATGCTGTTTACATAATAGTGCATGTAACATTAATTACAGCTTTCAGAATGTTAACTGCAAACCTTTTTTTTTTTTTTTTCCCCTTCTGTGAGCACAGATTTACCAGTATGGTGGAAATCAGAGCTCTTTTGAGGTTTTTTTTCTGCAGTGTATTCAAAGTGATCATAAATCAAGTCTTGAATTCAAAGACAATTAAGGACATAGGCAGTAAAAAAGACTGAGCAATGCTAACCCAAAACTCCAATCATTTTTAAAGTAAGTGGGGAGAACACTGGTCAACTAGGCGATTGTTGGTATCCCCCAAAATGTAATCTCCAAGCTGAAGAATGGCAGCTGGCAGAACAGCTGGTGAATAGGATTAATGTCAGAAGAAAGAAATAAAACTCAACATATGTCCAAGCCTGCGGTGCTGGGACTGAGCATGATTGTACCCCGACGGATACCATGTGTACAGCTGGAAAGTGCCACTGTGCCATGCTTCTCTACCCCACAAGGTCATTTCTAAGAAGTATAGCTAATATCTGAACTGAACTTTTCCTTGAGAACTCTGGCTGATTAGGAAATGAAGAAAGGAGCTCCGTAGAGTAAATATTTTGGCCAATTTTAATGCACCCTGGGTGGGTTTTTTTTATAATACAATCTCAACTAAAAAAGCAGATTAGTATTAAAAAGGACAGATTGCACTAATGTAAATATAATTTTAAAGCTATTTAAACCTTTTAATCTCATCTCATTCAGATTTCCACATTCAAGGTTCAAATAATACTAAAACTGCAAGTTTAATAAAATAATTTCACTTCATAGTACTTACATATTTTACTATAAACAAATTTTAATAAACAGCTAGAATATGCCAAAGAAATTCAGAAAATGGGGGAAATTTGACACTAGCATTAATTCATGTTTGTATTTTGAAATGTTAGCTCTTAAGGGTTTTTCAGCTCACATCTTAGCATACTCCTATTTTTTCTCTAACAGGGCAGTTGTTGGAATTGGTTATAGTGAAGAACAGTAAACATATAAAAATTCCTAACTCATGAGAAAGGCCTGAGTATTTTTAGAACTTTGAAAAGAACAAATTCTGTTCAGTCTCCATTTTTCTTCTAGTAGCTTCAAACAAATCCTATCAGCTAAATAGCAGAGTTCGTACAAAACCAAACTACACCACAATTATGTACAGAGTACTTGAACTTAAAATATCTCCTTGATGAAAATGCAAAAAATATTGAAGTGAAAAATCACAACCACACCCCAAAACAGTTATTTCACCTTTTCACTTTTCTTTTTTATTTTCCTTTTATTACTGTCATCTTTCCCTCTTCTGTTCTCCTTTTCTGTTCTTTTTTCCCTTTAATTTCTGGCAGCATATCAAGAAACATGCAGAGGAATAATTTCCCACACTCCCTTCCCAGAGGAAAATACACATGCATCTCAAAGGATGCAAGCATGCAATGCTACCTTGGTAGCTTGAAATGGAATATCCAACCCATGTTCCATCTGTCAGCTGCAAGACAGCAACAGGTAACCAGAGGTAGTATTTTATTACTCATACTAAGTTGACTGCTCTTAGGAGCTGTATAGCTTTCCCTTTAAAAAAAAGAATCAAGAAATGGCAGGCAAACCTAATGACTTGTCCAAGTTAGAATTACATTTTTCTGACTTGTAGCAGGATGCATGTTCATATTTTAATAACAATGGAAATCCTTTACAGTCAGCTCTTGCATAAAACAGCTACAAAAGAAGCCCCAGTACAGATGAGAAATTTGAGCCAGTTTGAAATTAGTGAATGCCAAAGGCCACAACTGTTGCTGACTCGTGAACAGTGCAATTACAAATGAAATTTCCACTAAAACCTCTAACCTTTTTTTTTTCTTTATCAGGTTCTGCTATGATAGCCACATAATTTTAGATACCATGATATGTTACAGAGAAAAACTAGAGGCCTTCTATTCTTTAAACATATTCTATAACTCCATTATGGCCTAATTTTAAGTGAACCATAGTAGTACAAACTGATATAGTTTGTATCAAAGAAATTTCCAATGTGTTTTCAACCTCTTAGCAAAGATAATTCACAATTTATGTTCCATCATCTATTTCAAATGTCACTATAACCTATTTGCTACATTTATTTGGCATTGCCTACCCATTTTCCATTAGTTTGGAAATACCTACCCATTTTTACCAATTTCCCCTAAACACTTCTCAAATGAAAACCAATAAGCAAAGTGGAAAAATAAGTTTACATGATGACTGTAAAAGTATGATGTGTATTATAATCTAATGTCCTGATGACTGACTCCTTCAGTAGGAAAAAATGCAGAAAAATTTTGATTTCTCACACATATACATCTGCATTTCTAACAACATCAAAACTTCTAGTAGTGATTTTGAGCTTTCCTTGAAGAAGGAAAAAGGACTCATACAACAAGGTCTAAATGTCTAATGAAGATAGAAAATTTTGGATATTTTTCATCACATAAAATTATTCCCCTCTATTTTAAGAGGGTCTTGATTCTAAGTAAGCATCTCCAACAGCACTAACGTAATATCATTATGTAGCAAGGAAAATGTTTTTGTTTGCATTCGTATAAAAAGGAAAGAAAAGCACATTGCTTATTAATATCTACTGAATTGTTTAAGAGGATTTTTAAGATACAAGTTAAAAGAATTTCATAATTTCAATTTCTCCTTTTCATTTAATAGTAGACATTCATTAGGACCCACACACTGTAATAAATTATAATAATTTCAAACAAGAATTAAATTACTAGGTACCTAGTGAAAGAGCCATTTTTTCTTAGGTACCCTGTAATCTAACTGTCAGATTTAAAATCTATTCCCAATCAACTCTTCACAACATTCACATTTATTCATCTATGCTAAATTAATAAAAGGTGTGAATAATACTGACAAAATTGATCATTATTGTTAATGTAGATTTAGAAAATTATAAGGTAATCTAAAATATAAAAGGAATTGAGGGAAACTATTACAGTTCTTATAAATAAATTCATCCTTTGCTATCTTTTTTTAAATCAGGAAAAATCTTCAACAAGAATTTATTGAAATTGACTAGCAAAGCTATTTAATAAATTGCACATTTCAGAACAGAACTACGTTTTTATTTCAAAAACTATTAAAAGTTGATGATGACTCTAATGCAACATGAGAGTTCACCCAATACATCAAAAGGAAATGCTGAAATTCCAAAAAAAGCAACCAAGTGTCAGACTGAAAGCAAATTTTTTGTAGTTTGAGCCTTGGCTATGCCAAACACCTTCCACACAGTCCCAAGTGAGCTCAGGTAACATGGAAGTAAATGGGAATTGGGGTCACCCAGAATCCCTTGGAATCCAGATCTGACCGAATTCACCAACTCTGGAAAACAGGCCAAACATCCAAACATCATCTTGTAAACAGACATACAAGGGGACAGCATTCTCAAGGAATTAAAGCTGTTACACAACCATCTTTCCTTACACACAGACTTCCCAGCCCCCAGCAGTACCCAGTGGATGCTATTCCTGCCCTGGTAAAACCAGAGACAATGTCTGTATCAGGCTCTCCTGTCCTTTGCACATTTGCAGTAATTCCTGCCATCTAACCTCAGTGACCCTCTCCCCCCTGACGGGGATCCCTGCAGATAAAGTAAAGCATGTCAACATCTGTTCCCATTCACACCGATTTTAATTTACAAAAAGAGCTTTGCTATTTTCAGAGCAGGCTCCAGAGCACAATGACAGATTTAAGGCCTTTAATGGGGTTGCGTTTTGAGAGTGTCAGCGTTTCAGACTCACCAGGACTTGATTCTAAGGGGCTGCACCAAAGGAAGCTGCGGGGGTTTAGGGAGCCACAGAAAGGGTGTTCTCCTCATTGCCATGCTATTTACCTATAAAGCAGCTGGCAAAGTTTTATGTCCTTAACAAACCTCTGCTTTTGCTGCTTTGAGCAGAAACTGGAGATCCGGAGCACCAGGGATAGAATTCCTTCCCTTCCCATTTTCACTTTGTGCATTCCTTCTGCCACCACACACCTTTCTGAAACCCAGCATGTATTACTGGGGGGATGTTTTCCAAACTGCTTTTTCATGACAAAGCTTTGTTCTTAATGACTTCTGAACCCACTGTTTTTTGTGAAAGCGTAACCAGGACAAAGTACGTGTGGTTTTTGGTTTTGGTGGATTAAAAAAAAAAAAAAAAACAAACAAACAAACAAACAAAAAAAAAACCCCCACAGTCCTTGGTCTCTCCTGTTCTATTACAAATACTGCAATAAGTAACTGCCATTTTTCCAAAGTTCTTTTAACTGGACATTATTTATTGATTACCCTCATAAATCTGAAGAATTCATTCATCCCACTAGAAAGTTGCAGAGCACACAGACTGTGAGGATCACAGTGGTACAAAAACAATTCACAGAGTTTCAGGGAATTTATGGTGACTCAAATTAGGGTTTTTTGTTTTTTTTTTTTCCCATCTCCTCAACAGGGTTTAGAGGTTTTTTAAAAGATATGCAATATGAAGGACAACTTGGAGAAACAATGCACAAGTTGTGTTGTAATCACAGAGCAGCTAAGACATGAGCAGCTGAGCAGAAGGAAGATGGGCAGTGGAATGCCATACAGTAATCAGCACTGTTGACTAATCAGAATTTGAGACACTAGAAGGTAATAAGGGTATTATAAAGAATGGCTTATTGAAGGAGCAGCTGTTTATGTGTAGCTCACTGTTTAAATGAATTCCACTAGATTGCCATGGTATGTTTTGGTTAAAAAAAAAGTTTTACTTGAAAAAGAAAAGAAAAAGAAATATCAGGAAGGGCAAGCACAAGGGAGTAAATATCTGGGTATCATGACCACAAGTACATAAATAGAAGCAGTTCTCTAGGTACTAGGGACCTCTAAAAAATGACATAAATTCAGTGGCCCTGGAAGTTACAAAAGAATATTCATTACTTAGGCAAAGCTTAAATGTCATCTTTGTTAGCCTCAACCACTGAGCGTTGTTGCCATGGGCACAAGAGCTGAGGTGGTTATGGAGGGTAATAGACAAAGAGGAAAAAACCAAGGGAAAGTATAACTAAAACCAACTACAGAGCCATTTCAAGACATTTATATTTGCACCAGCAGCCAATAAACACAATCGATAAATTCAACCTCATTTACAAAAAAAAAAACCCAGTTTTATTATCCCTTCCAATAAACAGAGTAATAAAACAGTGCTATGATCTCAACTAGGAAAATCTAATTAAATAATGTAAAAAGACCAAAAATAGAAACAATATTCAAAATCACACAAGTGAAAGCAACAACACACCATAATGCTCAGACAATAATCATGGTCAAATCTATGTGCCATAGGGTTGTTCAACAGTTTTTTGTTTGCTCATTTGTTTTCAGAAACCAAGTTACAGCTTTGCTTTTCGAAATATCTTTGAAGAGTTGGGAGCAGGAAGGAGACTGCCTAATTGTAGTGGAAATTTATCATAATCCATTATTTAAAATATTCTGCTTTGGACAGCAAGGGCTTGGTAATATTTAAAAGCAGTCAGCAAGAAGTGGAAACTCTGGTATCTTTTGTAACAGTTCACATGTCAGACTGGCAAAGTGCCCACAGTGTATGGCAGAAAAATCTATTTAATGTCTGCCCCACAAGGCGACATGAGGCTTGATTGGCAGAAAGCAGAGAGTGGCTTTTGATCATGTGTCCTAACAAGCAGTTCCAGCTCCTGTCTCTTCGGCTGAGCGGCTCCACATTACCTATTCAAACAGAAGTGACAGGCCACTGCACTACTCTTTGGCTCTAGTCTCACGCAGTGGGAGCTATGCTGGAGACAGAGCCACTGATTAAATATATCACTTTTTCAAGACAAGCAGGTTGTCTGAATCAAAGTTGGACAGAATAGACTCAACATTATTAAAAGAGGATATAAAACTGGAGTTGAGTGATGTTAGGCCAGTGTGTACAGCCTCAGGGATTCACAGACTGACAAGGGGAATAAGGAACAGCAGAACTCATAAAGCAGGGTCAGAAATTAGCTGTGACACCTTGGCCATTTTCCCATCACTTCAGGGACACTGTGTTTCAAATCCTGTAGTCTCTTTTTTGGCCTTTTTTTAAATGATTTTCTGTGCAGAAAGGAGGAAGGAGGGTGTAAAAATTGTTAACTAGCGAAAGTTCCAAATTGCAGTTTTACAATTAAATATAAAACATCAGCCACATTTTGCCACCTAATATACAGTGTTTTCTAATTAGATTGTGGCTTTTTTCCTTGTATTCTCATCAGCCAAATTATTGTCATCAAATAATTTGTTGATGCAGCACTGGCTACCCTTGCTCTAAGGAACAACCGAAAGCTGGGGAAAATGACTGAATAGAGATGCTTATTACATTGCCTTGTTAGTTCATTAACAAATTGGTTTGATTTTTGAGGTCATATGTCTGGCCACTGTCTGTTGTGTTACCTGATACACAGACACAAAAGGGCAACAGACGTGATTCTTTGTCTAGTTATTATGTCACAGAAACACCAGATACACTGAAACCTAGGGGAACCAATGCTCCAACTAAATTTTTAATTACAAGTATAACTGCAGATGTAACAAAACCTATTAACAAAGCTGCAACAGCCCCATTTAAACAGCTAAAAAACACAAACAGTCCACAGAGGGAACTGAGGCTGAGGCAAAAGCAGCTTATTTTACTTTGTGATGCGTGTGCATGACAGATCTCTAAAATTATTTCTGGGCTATTCAAAGTTCTGTGAAAAAATATTTAAATTATGATACAAAATCTTGACAGAATTTTATCCAGAACTACTCCTGCAGTAATTCTATTGAAATTAATAGAGTCACCTCAGAAATAAACTTGGTTCAATATTTATTTTTCACTACGGCAAGTTCTTCTGACATTTTAACAAACCTCTGCCCGATGTGTTAGTTTTTGTTTCACTGTAAATATTTAAAATAATCTGCTTGTTACATATTTAAGATACGATAAGGACTGCTAAGACCTACACTGAGAAACAGAGCTGTTTTAAATATTGAATATGCAGGTAAATTTTAAGATAAAAGAAAGAGCCAAATCCTGTCCTCATGCACATCCTGTAACCCACACAGCATAGCTATAAAAGCAAACAGAATTCATTCTTAAGGTGTTGTAGACTAAGACATTCAGTACAGAGCCCTTAGCATTTTTGGTGTCACTGCAGGCTCTCTAAGCTGTAGTGTTCAGTTTTCTTCCAGATGGGTGAAAGAGCCTGCTTGCTTCAACATTTTCAAACAAATAAAAGACAGAAGAGTATTCAAGATGGGGTTTTTTAGGTTCAGTGAAGATCATGATTTACCGTAGAGGGTGATGTCACATCAAGTTCTTTAAGAAATGTGAGCAAGCAGCAGTGCATTACAGCTTCATGTCAAAATATGGCAAATGGTTATGTAAAGCATTAAGTAAAGCAGTTAACAAAAAGGAAGATGAAAATAAACAGCCATTCATACATAGGGCACTGTGCCCGGGAACTCTGGGCACCTATGTAAGTAAAACTAAAAATATATTATGATTAATAAAAGAAAACAGCTATTAGATACATTCCAAAATTCTAGGCTGTAGAACAAGACATTTTGGCACAGCTTTACTGATTGGCAGCCCATGCTAAAGACAGACCCAAGACTGCAACAGAGTGAGCTCTGCTAGTCAGGACAGAGCAATGCTAACAGGAGCTCTCTGCAGATGTTTACACAGTACTTGCCCTCAAGACTATATTTAACAAGGACTAGTGCCCTTTTTTTTTTCAGGAATATCACAATCGGAACTTTACAAAAACACCACCACTTCTTTATGTTACTAGAGCAGGACAGAAGAGGGTGGATTTTGACACATTAACAACTGCTTCATTTTGGAGATCAGTGTGCCCATGAGCAAATAAGGAAGAAGCCTGGCTACAAATAGGAATTAGAAGGATACCTCACAGTCCAAAATACACTTATGAAGCACAGAAATAAGTAGTTAAGAGCGCTGAATTGTGTTTTTATTCTTGGTTTTCGCTTTATGCTCATCAGCTACACACAGGGAAGTGAGAGCATGGGCACAGGGCTAAAACTCAAATTATGCTGATGAACAGGGTTCAGCCAGGGCTAGAGCAAGATATTCAGGAAGTATCAGACCGTATCACAATAAAGTTCCTCTTGTCTTTAAAGGTATCAGCTCAGTCTTACAGTGCAGAACTAGTGGCCTTAAAATAAATCATGCTTTGGACCACTCTTAGGGTGCTGTGTCCACTTCTGGGTTCCCCAGTACAAGAAAGATATGGGACTGGAGAGAGGGCAGGAATGGGCCACAGGGCAACCAAGTAACTGGCCCATCTCTCACAGGAAGAGGGGCTGAGAGCACCATGAGGGTTTAGGCTGAGAAAGAGAAGCTTCCAGGGGATGATATATAAATATCTGATGGCAGGAGTAAAGACGGATCCAGGCTCCTCTCAGTGGTGGCCTGTTACAGGCCCAGAAACAAAGAGAGCAAAATAGAAAACAGGAAATTCCCTTGAACCAAAAGAAAATCCTTGCTTATCATAAGGATGACCAAACATTGAACAAGCTGTGGAGTTTACAGGCTTGGGGATACTCAAAAGTTGACAGGACATGGCTCTGAACAACCTGTTGTAGGCAATCCTGCCCTGTGCAGAGAAGCCGCACCTTCCCACCTCAGCCACCCCATGACTCCTTGATTCTGTTGAACTGTTGCCTCAGGTTTTAGATTTTATATTTTTCAGATTCTGTACTGCTTTAGTGTGTACTTCTGAGCTTCATAGTAGGGGATGGTAAGCTCTCTTCACAGAGTAGCTAGACAAAGCAATTCCTTCTCTAGCTGGGGACCAAGGACAAATGATCCAAATCTCAGGCCCAACAGCATAAACAATGTGGATTGAAGAGAGAAAAACAAGGATGGGACTTCATAACCTAAAGCTGCAACTGGATAATTAGCTCCAATATACTAATGGATGAGAACTTGTAAAAGTGTGAGACCCCATGACCGGTCGTCCATTTTGTGACCATTTTGGGTTCAACCTGGGTGTAACCCTGGCTGGGCTCTTGTGCTGCTCAAGGTGCATCCATTGAGGCCTCCTAATAAATACCTACTGTATTCTTTAATTCCATCTAGTCTGTGTCCTAGGTCAGCCTTCTCAAGGCATCAGAACCAACAGCAAAGCGAGTGCAGAGCAGCGCAGACAGACTGCCTCTAAAATAATGCCAGTAAGGCTCTTTCTCGGGTTGGCAGATACACTCAAAACAAGAAGGCTGTTTTTCATGATGGCATCCTAAATTCTATGACACTGAACTGAGCAGTTCTTTGTAAAAAAGGATAATTTCAAAAGGCAATTTCCTCCCTTACGTTGTAAAATACTCTAGAAAGATTTCCAAATTTTTTAAGCTCCAAGCGTTCTCATCGCAAATTTCAGGGAAAATAAAATTAAAAAAAAACAACATAAAAATACAACTTAAATGAAGTAATATTTTAAATAGGAAAAAAAAATAGCTACTTTTTTTTCCTCTCTAATTCCTACTCATATTTAATAGGACACCAAAGCAACAATGACATTGAATGGATTTAGGCTCCCTCTTAGGAATATTTGTTCAGGGTTAATTAGCATGGCTGAAGACTAATCTTAATAATTGTTTGTTGCTTCCACTGGAGGCAGGTTTTCCTTACAAACAAAGTGGCATTTTGGAGTTTCAGACTGAAAGAGGTGAGAATAGTTACTCGCTCCACGGGACGAACAAGAAAGCCTGAGCATGGATCTGCCTCATGCAGCCAGGTAGGAAGTGCCTCTGTCTCTCCTGTGGCAACCAAATAAAGTTGTCAAAATTATTTTTAAATAATGATAAGGTATCTAAACCAAATACTGTATGGAAAAATAAGGAATATATCAGCATTTAAAATGTATATGCTGTAGAGCATTTTTACTGTCATTTCTTTAAGAAAAGCAGATCTAATTAGCTGTATCTCCAAAGTGTTTACCTAGCATTTTTATTATGTATTATAACATTTTGCTTAGAGTTGACATTTTTATTCTGACAAGCACTGTCTGGAGAGCTCTCAATAAATAATACATTTACAATTTTCAGTAAATAAGCACTGGACACAAATCATTATCCTTACTTACAGCTGCCCCTCTCTAATAGTGCTTTTACAAGTAAGGTGACTATTCAGTCTAATGCAATACTCTCAGTGCTGGGAAGATATTTTCATTCATTACCCCAGTCACAAGCACTTAAAGCCCTTTTAGGCCCCGTTGCAAAACAGCAGGAATGGCAAAGCAAGTAAGAACAACTTAAACTAAAGTCCATCACCAAAGAAATCTGAGGCCATTCACCCTCCAGAACTTGGAAAATACAATGGCATACAAGATCAGCCATGTTCAAGCCCAATTTTTTCCCTTGAATCCTTATATTTATTTACATTAGCAAATTTTAGGAAGGGAAGTATCACAGTCTACTCCCTACTAACCTGATGACTACAAAATATATTTCAATTGCCATTTTAAAGCATGATCTGATCATAACATTGATTGTGTCACAGAACATCAGAAACCAACGAAGTTTGAATTTATTTTTCTGCTGCCAAGATCATGCAACTGAAGCAACTTTCCATATTTTTACAGCTATTTACTCATTTATACTCTCTACCTCAGAGCTCATTGTCAGTTCTATTTATTTATACTGATCTTGCCTTTTTACTGTCTCTAGGAAAAAACTGTCTTTTAAGATCTGCTTTTTTTAATAATGCTTTCACAATACTAATAACATACAAATAGTGTAAAGATAGCAGATGTCTAAAAAGGAAATAGAAGTGTAGAGGAACACAGTGCAGAAAATTATATAAGAAGGAAGCATTGTGACAATTTATCATACAATAAAAAATAAATTAAATTGTATCTAACACTGGAGAACGTCAGAATTGAGGAGTTACAGTGGGATTAAAGAAAAAGTAAAAATTAGATGATCTCTGAAGGTAGGACACTGGAAAATACATCTCTGGGGAGGAACTGCCTGGAATGGTCAGCAGATAATGGCAAAAAGAAGATTTCAGCCTTTTTCAGTATAATCTGTCCTGTTCAGGGATAATAAGAACAGGGTTGAGGCCCATTTGTTCCAATGGAAAGGATTTTACTCATCTCACATATTCTAGGTTGAATAAAGATGTTTCTTCAATGTAATATAAGAATCTCAAAACAGTGAAAGCAAATAAGTGCTCAAAAATAAAGAATTTTCATGGCTAGAATGGATATACCAATCTTCAGAACCGAGTCCTGAATTTCAGACTCTTCCCCTATCAGGAACAACTCTGTTTACCAGCAAAAGCAACAATTTTGTAGAGATGCACATGTTCAAAGCCTCAAAAAGAGAACAACCTGCATTGGAAAACTGAACCTCCAGAAAAGTAGAAGCTCCATAAAATTCCATGGATCCTACACGAAGTTTTTTCCTGACAGGTTCTCAAATGGCTACCATCAGACTCATGAGTTCCTTGCTGATGATGCTGAACAAGAATTAAGAGGTGATGTAAAAACATCTTAGCAAAGCAGATGGCCTAACAAATCTACCCACCTATTCATGTAGACCTCATTCTCCATGATACCCATGTAAAAGTCTGTGCTAGTCTCCATTTGTGTGCCATGAAAGAATTTCAAAACCAAGAAAAGTGAAGTTTTCAAATGTAGCATGAGACATCCTGAAAAGTGCTGAAGAATTACTATATCCACAGGGAACCTGTGAGTAGTGATTACATTCTCAAATGCTACCACAGTGGGTAAGGCTGTAGTTGAGGCAGCCAGATAAATACAAATATGAGGTGGAAAGATGGCAACATGTGCCAGTTTCTTAAATAAAAATTGTGAGATAGCATTTAATCACAAAATACTATTCTGAAAAATTTAAAGGATATAAGAAAGTGAATAGTCAAAAATGCCTAAATTTCAGTCAGAATGATAAATAAAAATATGAGACAAAATATTGATGGCCAGACACAGTATGGTTACACAGACTGAGTCTCTTTTTGCAAAAAAAAAAAAAAACTTACCTAAATGTATGTTGCGTTCTAAATTTCATTAAATGAAAGTACATTAATGGAATGAATTTCTGATAGAAAAATCAAAGAGAGGGAAAATGGTTGCATCTTCATTTAGTTACCAGGAAAATAACACTAGAAAACCCTTCCTTTGTGGTAATGTTCCAAAAAAGGTCCGAAATTACTTTAACACATTTAAACATAGGAATTTTCTTTAGACTTCAACAAAAGAAGCATTAGAAATTTTATGCTCTATAAGATGTCTATAAATAGAAGAATATTTTTTTTATAAAACAGCAGCATATATTGCAATGAAAAAGTGACCAAGCAATTTTACCAAGATAATTGGAATTAAAAAAAAAAAAATATAGAGAGAGACACATAATAAGTTGTATTTAATTATATGGTAAGAAGGTAAATAATGGAAGAAAACAGTAATTT
This sequence comes from Urocynchramus pylzowi, assembly GCA_013397555.1. Classification (NCBI taxonomy): domain Eukaryota; kingdom Metazoa; phylum Chordata; class Aves; order Passeriformes; family Fringillidae; genus Urocynchramus; species Urocynchramus pylzowi. The sequence goes on along the minus strand of VZRH01005339.1, from coordinate 1,987,115 downwards.
AGGAAAATGTGTTTCATATCTCTCCTTTAACTTGGTCTGAGTCATCTATTTATTTTCTGGACATTTGGGCTTTTTGCTTATTTCGTTTTTATTTTGGAAGCATGTCTGGAGTTTAGAAGAAAAATTCCCTTTCTTAGATGCCATTATATAAGGCTCCCAACAAAAAGCAAATAAAAGATAAGTATTAAATTAACTATATGCAGAACTGATTCTGAATTTTCTTAGCAAAAGTGATTTTTAAGAAGAAAAGGGATCCATGATGAGGATGGTACTGAGCAGATATTGTCAGTGTTTAATGGTAGTGATGAAAGGATTTGAAGAAGGTGAGCTTTTCATATCCAAAGAGAAATGCCAGTGACCATTTGCAAATTTCATCATTTGATGACATTTTTTTGTTTACTTTGGATAATCCTGGTACCAAAAGCCAGTAACATTTTTGAAGTCTTGAACAAAATATCTTTATTCATTAAAAAAAAAAAAATTAAAAAGGAAGAAGAAAGAACAGGGGTCAATAAATACCAAGTGTGTTAGGACAGCCAGGGATGGTGCCTTCATCAGTGAAAAGTGTGGGCATCCAGCACACCACAAGACAGATAACTTGAATCAAAAAAAAATTCTTTAAAAATATTTTAAAATATTCACCATGGTCACAAATGGTCTCACTTCTAGGACTGATCCACCAAAGAAAACTCCTGACATGTAAGGTCCTCAAAGGTTGTGCTTAAAACGATATCAAAAAAAGCAAGTG
>VZRH01005339.1:1955533-1986321 GCA_013397555.1 Urocynchramus pylzowi | reverse complement strand
ATTTTTGGGTTCTTTTAAAAAGAACCCAAAACAACCTTAATAAAAAAAATAATTTAAAAGCCTTAAAAAAAAAAAACGGCAACCCAAACTGTTTGCCAATGTCTACTTATAAAACACAGTATGTGAAAGTTTAAGTTTCTTTACTTCCCAATGAATTAGCAGGAAATTCATGGATTTGTGTGTGCAATACTTCAATATACTTATATTATAGTCCAATATAATTATTGAAATGATAGACAGCTTTATAGGGGAATCGTTAATCTATTTTAAGTCAATATAACAGAAAGTGTTCAGTTATTATTAACTCCTGAAGCTGGAGAAAAAAAAATACAACAAAATAAAAAATCAGAAAAACCACCACTACTGAGTAATGCAGTAAGATTTTTCCTACTGCATACAGAATTAAAAATATATGTGAACCCTTAATTTTTAATTTAGATATCCACCCATACATCCCCCATAGAGAGAGAGTACAAACAGGTGCACATGACAGAGAATAGATGGAAATTTATGAATATACTACTCTTTATATAGATGTTCATTATTCCACCATGCATACATAGAAATCTTTGATCTCTGAATGTTCAACTGTGGTCTTCAAGGAGGAAACAAGAATGGGAAGCACTTCATAAAAAGCTTGTGCTAGAATTGTGAACCCAGCTTGGTTGAAAAATGATACTGTATACATTGCTCTGAATCAAGGTCAAAAGTGAATTAGGAATCCAGGCCTGAGTAATGAGGGCTTAGCACTTAGCAGAAATGACATGCCCAGTTTCCAGCTCAGAAGTGCCAGCTGACCTGCCAACCTAACATTCCAGATCTGAAAGGGAGAAATCTGCTCTCCTCGCTACAGACAAGATGTGTACTATTGATTATTGCTCCTAGAGGCTTATGATGAGCTACAGTAGAATAGTTGTCTGGAAGCCAATTCTCAGCAGAGAATTTGGGCAGCCCCAGCTGTAAAAAGTAACAAAAGTCTGTCTCACAAAAGTAACATAAGCAATATTCAAAAAGAAAAGTCTTTTACTTAAAGAGGATAGAAAAGGAGAGAAGCAGTTATACCATACTAACAGAAACTCTTCATTTTGAGCTTTGAAGAGCTTTAATACTTGATTGTACTGTAGGATACTTCCAAAGAAAAAGGCCAGTAAAACAATCCTTCAGCTCATAGAATAACTAAGATGAATATACCCAAGTTATCCAAGAAGCCCTAGAGTCTAATGTTGTTGATTAAATTAGACACCTGTTCATTTCTGACCTCTTCTGTCTTATGAGAACACATGTCACCAAAGTCTTTACATACTCAAATCAACTCTAAATATTTGCAGCATTCTTTTCTTTTCCAATTACAATTTTCTCATCAGTTTTCTCATTTCCAAATCATTACAAATTAACACACAGGAGTGCCTTACTGTACAAAAAAATGCAAATACTGGACCACTAAGTCAAAGAATATGTTGTTTATCCTGTAATGCTAATTGGTGATCTGTGTTCAGACTACAAATAAAGCTAAAAACATACCTAAGTTATATTCCTGTGTGAGGCACCCATGTTCCCACACCATACACAAGACATGACATTGGCTGAAGCACTATTATTAAAGAGAGATTAAAACAGCTGTACATTATGCTGAAGCACTCACTCTTCCCTTTACAAACAGACGGTCCTGGATTACAAGCAGCACTTGACCATTTAAATCACTACAACAACCAGATTTAACCAGCTGGGCCATATTCTCTTAGGCAATGCCTGTTGACCTCCTCAGTCACAGCTGCTCAGATGAAATTCTCATTAGACAACTTATTTTCAGGAGCCAAAGGACTCTGATTAAATAGATCTATTTAGACACGATAAAGTCTCCCAGTATATATTTCTTTTCCAGTGTTGTAAGGTACAACAGAGACCACAAGGAGTATATACAAGCATAGCAGACACCTATATCTGAGTGCATAGCACGAAGTATTTAAGTGTTTGACCCCAACAACCTGTATTTCTCAAATTCAGATGCTATAGATGAACCAGAAAGTTTCTATGTAGCAATATTAAAAGAGACTTTTTCCTGTGCTGGAGTGGGGGTTAGATCTGTGACTGGAATTCTTGAGATCTTTACTCCACACTTAGCTCCACAATTAACCTGACATATGACTGTGTGTTAGCCCAAATCCCCCAGCTACATCAGTGGTCAAGGAGGTCATCCCTATAAATGAGGTTAACATGAACTATTACACTCTTTTAAAGGAGATATGCAGGACTAAAAGCCCCACACCACAGTATACAGTAGAAACACATGCCTTTTCTCCACTTCATTCATTCATTCATTAAACCCATTATATATTTTCTCTCTATTTTTAAGAAAATTAGCAGGAATTTTTCAATTTGACTAAGCAATTTTTTGTGACAGGGCAGGACTTAGTACACAAAGAGCTCCTCAATTGCATTGGTTGTATACCATTTTGAGAAAATAACAGCATAGAAACGTTTTTTAAAGGATAGATGTTAAAGAGCATCATGTATGGTAAGTGTGTTATCAAGGTGTTAATTAGGTTGTTCAAAAGACACTGTAAGAGGGCAAAACAGTTTCACAAACTCAGACCTCATTTCTCCAACTGACTGCACAGAGCTAAAACCAAGCTCAATCTTAAAATAGTAATTATTTTTAACATTCTACTTTAATGAAACAAGTATGAATGAGAGTACTTCTTTTAAATTCAGAGAAACCTCTGAATACTGAATTGGGTAGTCAAATCTTTTCTAAGAATTTTGATATTTCTGGCCTACACAGAAGTTTAGAAACATTGAACTTCCTAAGTGTAACATCCTGAAGAATTTCCAATCTTTCTATTAATTATTTTCCTGCATTAGTTTATATGGTACCAGTCAGATGTTCATTAATTATTTTCTGTAAAATATAAGTAACCTTTTTTCCTGCAGAAAATGGTGGATGAATGGAAAAGAACTTAATGGAGAACCACAAAATCATCACAGAATGGCCTGGATTAGAAGAGATCTTAAAGATCATCTATTTCCAGCCCCAGTGCTGTTGACAGAGACACTTTTCATCAGACCAGGTTGCTCAGAGCTCCATCGAACCTGACCTTGAACACTTCCAGGGAGGGGTGTCCACAGCTTCTCTGGGCAACCTGTGTCAGAGCCTCACCACCCTCACAGCAAAGAATTGTCTCCTAATATCTAATCTCAACCTGAGCTAAACACGAAGATACAGTCAAATACCTTTGAACTTGCAGGCAGACTTTAGAATAGCTTTCCATTATAATGTGGTCCATAAAAGGCAAGATTATTTTATGGATCAAAAATGACCTTTATTTCAGCTGATGAGAACACATAGCGTGGAAGGCTCTGACTCAGAGAGGGATCTCTCTGCTCTGCTCTCCTAAAACAACCAGTATATACCAATACAGGGGAAGCGCAGAAAATTCTCGAGAACCCATACAAAAATAAGCTATGAAACGCTCGAATCCCTACAGATAGATACTAAGTTTAAACTTTTTGATGCACATTTTTATTAGCACACCATCCAGTACACTCCTGGAAAAGCCTTAGCTGTGGTGTCAATATAATCAACAGCAACTCGAGCACTCCCGCAGCAAAGTACGAGCCAAGACCTTTGATTAGCATGGGGTGTCGAACGACTGCTACTGACTGCAGAAAACAACTTTGCCAAAGTAATATTTAAAATAGTTTTCCTAGCCTAACCACCAAATCTAAGAAAGCAATTTTTAAAAGAGTGATCTTTACAGCTGAAAACAGACAGATGGTAGTAAAGAATCTGGGACATTCTCTCTTTAGAGATGTTTCACCAGCTTCAGAAAGGACACCTATAGAACACACTGGCATTTAACAATTATGCCAAGAAATTTGGAAGCCTACTTCCATCACTACATGATTTTATCCCATATTTAAACATATTATTGTATCAGCTTCAATTTTAATTGAAATCTGCATTGCTACATAAGGCAAGGGAACTTAAAGTGCAGTGTTTGAAGTGCACTGTGATCATATAATGAAATTGAGGAGGCAAAATAATTTTGAACTCATTCCTATTTCAAAGAAAAAAAGAATCACAAAGTTCTACTGTCTTTTGGGTCTACTATGTTATAAATATTCTTCCTGGGTTATTTTTAATGCCACAGAACTGAACTGGTAAAATATCTAAGAGAATCCACACAGATGCCTCCGCACCTGTTTTTCTATTTCAGAGCCTCCTGCTCTCACAACTTCCCTGATTCAAACTCATGTATGAGCTCACAGACTAAAAGGTATTGTTGCAGAACCAAGTAAGCCTTCATTCTACTTACCAGGGGGAGAAATTTTTGTGGCGGGCCCTGACCATGTGCACACATACACTGATAAACTCACTCTCCAATTCTGTTTATTTCCTGCCATGGGCCAGAATCTTCACAAAATCAATGAAAGTATCTGAATAAGGACTGGCTACATAAACTGCCTTAGCACTCAAAGATTTGTCCTCATTTTTATCTCTGTTTTAATACTTGTAACAATATCTGAGGAGACTGTTAAAAAAAAAAATAAAAAAAAAAGAAATATTTCTTCCTCTGTAATTCTAGCTATATAGGTCAGAACTATGTACTTCTACACTTAAAACTGTTTCCCATTCTCCTAGTTACAGATGCTGGGTTATTAAAGTGATGAAAGATGAGAACTTTTAAGGCAAAACAAACCAGCTCATGTTTTATTCATTCTTATTGTTAAAAATAAACATTTGTCTTCTAAAAGAAAGAGAACAAATACAACTGAAGAATATCCCTCACAAGTCCACAGCCAGTTAAGAATTCATCATAACCTTTCAAGTATTAGTTGAGTTTTCACCAAATCCAACATTCTTGCTTTGACTCACAACCAAGACAATTTTAAAAGTTTTCGAAAAGTGGCATATTTGTCTAAAATCCCTAATGGATCTCAAACTACCATTGCCATGGAAACTGTGAACAACTTTATCCTAGCCTTTGCCAATTATGCAGTTTTATGGCCCTCTATACCCAACACATCCTTTATGCCATAAAAATTACAGGATTGGGGGGTGGGGAAACTGCATCAATCTTATCCAACACATACCTTCTTGCTCAGTCCTGGTCATTTCTTCTAGTTTCTTCTGCTTCAGTGTGTCCACCACATCTGCTAGGCTTCCCTTGCGGCGCTCCGGCGTTCCAAAGTTAACACTGGTCATTAGCTCGCTGCGGTCACGACCTCCTTCGTCGGGCTTGTTTGGTGAGGTAGAGGTATTTCGGAAGGAATATAGGGAACATAACTTATTACTCTCTGACTCCTGCAAAGAAAAACAACAAAGTCAAAACATGGGCTCTTCTCTCATGGCAGAAGGATCTCAGGCAGGCAAAATCTGAAAGGATTATTTGTAATACTAACAAGCCTACATATATCCGTCAGTTTACAAATTGAGCGTTATTATTTTAATTTCTTTGTTTCAGTGCTTTACATGGGCACTTTTGTCCCTAAGTCCAGTGCTCTCCATGTTTCTAACATTCATACTTCATGCCTGAGATAATCTTCATCAAGGATTTCCCTCGTCAGGAAAAAGCCACTTCAACGCTTTTTAACAATGGATTTGTTAGACTTTTACAGTTTTCTTTAGTTCCTTAAGTAAGGACAATATATGTAGCACTAAGGAAGAAAGTATAAGCAAGGACAAATTATTCCTGGATAAATCCTCAGCTAATGGAAAACAACATAATTTTAAAACTAGAGAAAGTGTTAGGCCAACAATGACCGAGGAGGAAGGAATCTACTTCACAGTTTAATAAGGTTAATAGTATGTGTGTATCCATGCACATTCACTGTCCTTTAAATTAAATTTAATTTTTTCTTAAGGAATGAATGTTACAATGCTTCTAATAAATAGAAGGCCAACATAGGTAAGAATGAGCAAGGAAATGACGTTATGGCAAAACAAATCATGTATGCCAATACACAGCTATCAAGACCACATGTATCAGGTGTTATATAGTCAAAAACATAGAAGTAAAAAGGTTTCATCTCCTTTGTCAATAGATAATGCTTATTTGAGCAAAAATCTAAAAAAAAAAAAGGCATCAAAAAGCAATGAGTAATGACAGTTCTCCTCAATTTTGATACATCACCCAACAGTGAAGCCCTTCCTAAACTTCTCTGGCTCAGACTTGTCATTCTCCCAGTCATGCTTGCAACATTCATTGCATCTCTGCTTTCACAATTTTAGCTAAAAAGAGAAGTTCTTGGATTTGTCCTCAAAAACTCAACCACAAGAATTTTTCACACACTTCTCTTTCCAAAATTACTCTTCTATTTTAATTTTTAATAATTCCAGGCTAGGAGTGTTAAATATTTGGGGCAAAAAACTATTGATTTTTTAATGCTTCTTTAGAGTATGCCTAGAAATGTTAGTGTGTATATTAGATTCTGTGAAACATACTTTGTTTAAAATTTAAGAGCAATTATAGTGGCAATAGATTTAAATATTAAGAAGCTAATTAATAGTCTTGTCAAAAAACATTCTCGCAACGCGCAGTGCTCCCCATAACAATAATATTCCTGCTATTTTATGAGCTGAAAATACCCATCTTCAGAGCACTGAAGAAAGGCTAGAAAGCATTAACCATCAGCAACACCACAAGACACAAATCTTTGCTGCAGTCTGGAACAGATTAAGAAGTTGCTGTGCAATGTAACAGGAGGAGCAAGACCAACAATGAGCAAGCTGGGTGACTCGGGGCTGGGGACTATGCAGGGGGAGGTGGTGACACATCATCTTCAAGCACAGCAGTCTGTGATCAGCACAGCACTGCTACATCACTGGAGAAGGAGGCAGCACTTGCTAGGGATGTTGCAAATGTATTTATTCACTAAGACAGGAAATTAGAAGACACTATATCTCATCCCACTGGTAGCAGCCCCTCATCAACACAGTAGGAGTGACAGAGGTTTTGCAGGCACAAACAGAGAGAGAGGTGACATGGAATGAGAATTTTATCTTTGTATTTTTAGCAAATAAACATTAACTAGTTTTTCACTCCATCAATTCATATTCACTGAAGAATCAAATGTCACAGAGAACAGTATCTAAGACCAGGTACAGAGATTAACTTATTTAGCTGCCTTTAAAATGGAAAGCTTTCATACATTTCAATCTTTCTAAGAAAAACTACTTTGTGCTTTTCTTACAATGAAGATGGAAAGAGCATCTTTAATATTTTTCAGATGTAAATCCTGATTTTTCATAATCCCTTTCCTCAATTAAGAATTAATACTACATACTTCGACACTTTCACCTTTGAGGACAGTACAAGAACAACTCAGTAATTTTAAAGATGTTTTTTCTCAAGAGAGCAACATCCTCTTACAGTACATGAAGCACATCCATCAGGCTCAAAGCAGGGGTTTTCATGCTCTCAGCAAGGAACACTAAATCTATTGTTTAGGCCGGAAACAAGAAGATAAGGCAAATCTGTGGAGTAAGTAGGAATAATGGAATGTTTTTTCTCCAGATAACCTCTCCTGCTCCTCGTCTGGATGCATACATGGTCCAGCACAATGTTCCTTTGCTGTTGTGAAAGACTCCCCTAGTCCTGCCTCCATCAGGCAGCACATTCACCCTTCTTTTTCTTGCCCAAAAGACTGCAATATCCACAACGGAGATGCGACAAGTATGAACTCCACACAAATGAAGCAGATTTATGGAAGCGAGACAGAATGACTGCCTTTGCGAGTATGAGGGTTTGTCCAATTAATAAACTATTCTATATTGCCAGTTCTGAGGATAATTAAAATGTAGAATAAAATAAAACAGAAAATGCATTTGTAACATTTCTGTTCTATTTAGGCCTAGAGCACATTAGAGCAGGTTTTATTGACCTCACGTTAATGGCTAACTAGACAGATCAGGGGGGCAAAAACACAAAAAAACACAAGGGGGCAAGGAAAGTATTCCTGTTATTTTTTACTCTAGAAAGTTGACTCAACTGTACGTGAAGGGAAGTTGCTACTGCAGCATTCAGCTTGTTGAAAACAAAGTAAAAGTTGCAGCAAATTTATGAAGGATTTTAATTTTCATGATGGGCCTTATAAACTTTTGCAGACCACTTGTCATGGCATCTCACCCATGTCCCAGCAACTCACCCACTGCAAGACCAAAAGTGCAACTATCACATAACTCAGATGCAGACCTGGCTATCAAAAATTAATTTGTATTGACATTCATGAGCAGCACACAGAGACCCTCCTAATACATCCAGGTATCCTCTGAAAAGTCTAGTGGATTGTGTGTGTTGTCTGAAACCAGAGGGATATCACCTCTGCAAATTGTTTCTTGGTCCTCTTGCTCTAATGCATCAAGGACTTTCCCTAGAAAGTCTGGAGTTCAGATGGAAAAGGACCACCATGCTTCCTAAATTAGAACAAACCCACAAATTTGTGGTGAGGACAGGAGAACCTGGTTCTTCTGAATATGAATAGGGAACAATTCAGTAAAGACACATCTCTTATCCTTAATAAGCTTTTTGAATCCACCTTTTACAGAATGAGGAGTTCCCACTTTGTTTGATCTGAAGAGAGAAAAGAAAGGATGCTATTAAGAGTCTTTTTCATGTATTTTCCAAGCTCATGAAAGAAGTAAAGACAAGTAAAGTGCATATCCTAGATCAACTCAAATGTTTTCATTTTGCAAAATCCAAATGAGAAATCCAGCAGCATTGATGAAAATTTTTTATGCAAGTCAACTTTTATCAGCATCACAGATAAAAATAAGAAAATTAATAATAAAATATGACTGATATGAATATCCACTTAATGTATGTGGACACAATCTGGTGCCCAAATTGATCTAGTAGCTCCATAATACACTAGATAAGGGACATATCCCTGGATTCTCAGGTTTAAAATTCATGTATTTCTGTAAAAATGGTACTTCAAGTCTAAACTTGAAATAATGTCTTCAACACATGACATTTCCCTTTGAAAGGTACATTTTTTCATGGTGAGCTATTCTCACCAATTTCAGTGATTTCCAGGTAAGGCAGGGGGAAATGTGGAAAATATAATCAGATAAATAGTAAACGTTTAGTCTATGGATAAAATATTTAACACAGGGCATTCTTCTTCAGGATCCCACTCTGTTTTTGCTGGATTTATAAAACTACCCTCCCATTTACACTGTAATACTGGATAATTGTAGAACTGTTTATGCCTGTACCAGAATGCATAAGGGATTGCACAGGGATATTTGTCCACCACAACAGAGGCCTTTCCAGACTGGTCTTTAACAGTTGGCAAACCATAAAATTTGAAGACAGTTTATTAAACAAAAAAAGAACACATGTGAAAGCTTAAACAACATGTACAATGATTTTTCTATCTTATCTTTACTCTTTGCCTGTGTCAGGTAAAAATGCTTAAAGTTGCAAAGCTGTTTAGTTGCAGAGATAACTAAGCCAGAAAATCTTACTGCTCAGCACCTGAAGAGACAAACTCAGTTTTGGACCACTATTTCAGCTGTTTACTATTCAGCAGGGGCAAAATTGAGTCTATTTTTGAAATGTTGGGTTCCATATCAAGGTAAATAAGTGGCATTTTTCCTGTCTACATTTTCTTGCCAGCTCATTAGCAGAGACCAAATTTCATTACTGATCATCAACTCACTGTGGTTAGAGTTCTGACAAAATTCTATTATTATAACAGCTTAAATACCAATATATAGACCCTAAAATTTAAGGATTAAGTTCAAAGTGTGCAAAATGAAGAAAAATAAATAAATGCACAAAAGACAGAAGACCCAAAAGTAGCAAGGCATGGACACTAAAATACTATGAATGACTCATTCAGGATTGATAGCCCCTGCATGTAATCATACTTTACTCTTACTAAAACCTCCACCTTTCTCGTATGTCAATTGGAAAACAGCATGAAGAGTTCCGGCACAACATGGGAAAAGCTTTCCTAGGTCTATCCTTGGCCTTTCTCATGTTAGAGGGACAGTATAACCAACCTCAAATTTTCTTGGAATGTATATGGTCCATCAACAGTTTCCTTAGTCTTATCAGCTTTCCAGGCTGTCTGGTGTAAGCAAGTGACCTGTTGGCCATTTCTTTTAGAGTTGCTGTGAATAATGCTTTGGTAATGGCAGGAACAATTCTGAATCATTACAAACAATTTGGTGAAAATAAAGATGGGGACTCTGTGACTACACACATGGTATTTTCTTCACACACCACAACAATTTATTTAAAACTAAAGATAATATGTAAAGACAGCTCAGTAGGCCTCTTACTCTAAGAAAATTAATTTTAACAAGTACATTCACTAAATTTCACACATTACATGGGTTATATTCTTCAAAAAAGATAGCTGATGGTTTCTGTATAAAGAAAGGAAAATCCTTATAGGTTCTTAGATGTTTCTACTGAAAAGGGATTGAGCAAATAATAATAATTTTCTTGTTAGTGTAAAAAACTATTTTCTTATGTATTTAGATTCTAACTGTTTAAGTAGTTAATCTTCCACCAGTGCTCCCACTGGTTTTAACAGAATAAATGAAGGAGTACTGATGAAAATTATGAATATAAAGGTATTGATAGCTGACCCAGTATTTTTCCTATTGGGAAGGTAATATCTATAGCAATACCTGCAAACTGAATCATGAGCCAACTTGGTCACCTTCTATGAAGTCTTTTCAATTCCAAAATAGAGCAAAAAGACACAAAATTACAGTTCTATTGGTGAAAGATTACAGGCTAAAAAGACAGTTCAATATTCTTGCTCCTTCTTCCAAATAGTCAAGGTACAAAATACAGGGGGCTGTATTTGGGAGCTGAGATGCAACATCTCAGTTTGGGGACACCACAATCACGAGTGGAAATCTGGCTTGGGACAGATCTCTGTTTGGTGTCCTCCTAAGGGTTAAGGACAGACCAACAGCCTGGTGAGCTGGATTCTCCTGTCAGGAGTTTTAAACGGGGGGAAGTGCACAGGGCTGCAGATTTTAATGGCAGCATTTATGTTTCACGTAGGGAGGATGGATCCTCTGGAGCTCTCTGAAGGTGAGAAAAGAGGAAACCTTGTGAAATGAAGCTGAGGGCTGTACGGAATCAAGGTCACGGTGTTAGTTAGAAATTTAATAATAACTGTGATCAACTTTGATTGAAAGTTGACGACTGCAATCCCACTTAATAGCCAGAGAGAAAACTGTTTCTGTAAGAGTTCAACTGAAATCACAGGATGAATGGCCAAGAAGTAGAAAGCAAATATTACTAACATAAAATGCGTTAGCTGAATTGCTTATTTCCATGTGGATGAGGCTTTTCTGCTATAAAGGGTTATTTATCTGTCTCTGCATTGAATGGGACACATGTAAACACCCCAGGAAAGTTGGATATCCAGAGTGGTTTTGATTCCAAGTACTAGAGGCATGCTGGCACTTGGAACTAGTCTGGAGTTAACATATAATGAAAGCAAATGTTTACAAAATCATTTCCAATCACTACATTAAATATGGTTTCCCATTTTGAGGAATTTAATTAAATAGAATTAAAATAAATTAAAAATCTAAGTGATCATTTCCAATTCTCATCTGATTAAGAAAAAAACACAAAAGTTTTATTAAGAAAGATTTATTTAAATCCAAGGCTTGAGAATGACTGCTATGAGCTATTGAGAGATCATTTGTTAAGTCTCAGCAAATTATGCTAGTGGGAGGGCAAATGGCAAGTAATGGAATAAAGCTTCAAGTTTTTTACTCAGCATTTACTCTGATAAAACTTATACTGATTTCACTGCCTAACTATAGGCTGAATACAATCTGTAACGGTCTTGTATTCCATCTTTTACACACATCTAAAAACCTCAAGAAGAATCAACACAATAGTAAGCTCTAAGCCAATAATATGCTAAATTGAGAATTTAAAAAAAAAAATTTAAAAAGAAAATAACTTCAGATCAAAGGTTTGGAAATGAGACGTCATAATAATTCAGCATATATAATCCAAGTATGGTCTTATGAAGAGGCCACTGCAAACCCAGCTGTCTGTTTGGAAGGCATGGGCAGGGACATTTTGTCTTATGTAAAATATATTATATTATATTGCTTCATTGCAGCAATCCCTTCCTACTGAAGTGTTGGAGCAAACCAGGTAAACCAACATTGGGTACAGAGATTCCAGAAGGTTACAATTTTTCAGCTTTGTGATTCAAACCCTTCTCTTTACAAATAAGCAGAGATTTGAAACATGTTGACAGGCACTTTGCTCCATTCCACAACAGAAAAACACCTCAAAATTTTTAGATACAATGACAAATCACTTCTATGTGGCAATCAACTCACCCACAAATGATACTCATAAACTCGTGTGCTTTTGTAAGAGTTAGATGCTAAGGATTTCCTTAATTAGCCAAATACCATCTGTCCTAACTCCCTGTGTTTACATTTGGTAATAAATCACAACAATATTGCGACTTTATGCCCTGCACTTTGGTTAAATGCTCTTATGAAGGAAAAAGTAATGGACAGCCATTTACAAAATGATTATTTAGACTTACATTTTCATCTAAACTGAAACTGAAGAAGCATTGTGATCAGTCCCAGCTGATCAGCACTGTTTACCTCTCGGGTAAATAAAGACACATATTTTGTGATGCATGCTTGTCAGAAGTTGCCAAATAAAACAAGGATTGTGTGGCTTGGATATTCTAGACCACTTTGTATATATCCAACTTCCCCCTATTAGGTCATCTTAATTGTCCAACTTATAAGTAGGTCTATTGTAAATATAGAAATAAAATTTGTCTTTATGTTTTTAGCAATATCGAATGCACATGAAAATCCTCCTCTGTATATAGTTACATGACATGAATTACATGCTTTATGTCCCCCTTTTAGCTTTTGCAGAGGAATGCATGCAGGAAACCAGCATGCTGCATAGAGTACTTGTATTTCTATAAGGTAAACACTGATGAAACATTTGGAAGATTCAAATAAAAACAAGAAATTTATGAGACATAAAGGTATCACATAAAATTGCTGTGAATTACAATAACATTGGCTGAATCCCAGAACAGATAATCCTTATAAACATGCAGGAATGTTGTAAACTGTATATGAATGTCAGTGATACAGTACATTAGGAGATTCATATTACACTTGATGCTGTGTAAGTCTCAGTCCTTGGGTTTTTCATGGCCTCAGAGATTAAAATAAATATATGTAGTATCTTTCCTTCCTCCATGAAGATATTTTATGTACACAGTTTTATTATGCTGAACAAAGATACCAAAGTCTGTTTTTTCTTGAGCTGTCAAAGTACAAAAGAAATGCAAAAAGTCCTTGCACAGATGTAGTAAAGTGCTGGATTTTATCTTTTGGCAGGTGCTCAATATGCAGCCCACATAATCACATGTTAATGACTGGAGTGTGTTAATCAGCATGCATACCTGATTCCTTCTTGCCCAAGGAAAAAAAAAAATTAACAATTTAGAACGTGTTAATGCTTCTACTTTTGAAAAAATTCATGTCAATATACAGAAGTGAATTAAAAAGTTTCAGAAATTGCTTCATAAAAATAGGAAATATTAAAATAGGAGAAAGGAATAAAATTAGATTAAATGCAGATTTAGATGAACATAAGCCACAAGTCTTTTGCGAAGAACTCAGGTGATGTTTAATTCTGTTTAAACACAGTTCACCCTAGAATATAGGGAAAGGTTTAAAACAGACTGTGCATTTGGAAAAGGAAAGTAAAACAAATAAAACAAGCATGCCAACAAGAACAATTATTTGACTCTTCTTCAAATAAAGTTCAATTTTATATTTCACCACCTCTACTAAATACATTATCCTGCACACTTCGAGGGAATTGTTTTATTGTTTTTAATTTGAAATGTTAACATCTTTTTATGCTAAAGCTAGTAAAACTAAGTCCTTGATATTTCAAACCTTTAGACATGTGCTTAACATTATAGTTGCTGGTAGTCCTAATAAAGTAAAGTTAAGCACATACCTGAATGCCTTCTGAATCAGAACAACATGCTTGAAATATAATTAATTCTATCTTTTCTGCAATATATTTTTCATAGATGTTTATTTTATGGAAATATAAAATACCATATCCTCAGCTTTTACACACCCTTTAATTTCAGCCAAAACTTCGTACCCATGCAATTATGTATGTAGGTATTTATCTCTTTGGTTAGATAAAAATTCTAATGCACTACCTGGCACGCAGAAATAATATCACAAGCAGAGTAGAATTGCTCTCGATGATCACAAAACTCAGATTTGTACATGTAAATAACAGCTGCATGAGCAATTTAGCAGAAACAGAATTGCCAGAGTTTAGGGCATTTATGTTTGATGCATTTTATATGTTCATATTCAGCCCATAAAGGAACCAAAAATAAAATTTCAAAACATGTAATTGTATCTATAACTTTCGAGAATTTGAAGCCATGAATTTATATAACAACAAATTCACAGTGTTTAGCATGTGTAAATGTTTTTTCAATGATCTTCCCTAAACACCTGAGTTTATTTTCCTTAAAGGGAAGAACCTTCAACATGAGAAGTCAATAACATGGAGCAGGAGGTGGGGGGGAGCAACAGGATTGTGCCTGTTTTATGTAGAGACAGAAGCACCAAAATATTAAGACCCTTGGGATACCATCTATTTCTGTCTTTCCAATGACAGTAGCTTTTCTAAAGCTATATAAAGTAAAATGTGATACCTGGTGATTTAAAATTATTTTAAAAGGAACAAATACATGTGATATGAAAAGATCTTCAATTTCTCTGCTGCCTATATAAATCTTCTCTCAATACTGCTGAGCTGTATACACAGCCACAGTGGAAAGGTAGGAAGCCTTTCACTCCTTTGGCAAGAAGTCAGCAAAAGATAGAGTCTTGACGTAATTATGAAATATCTGTCAATGCTGCCATTTGAGATAAAATCCAATGAGATGCAATTAGTTTCTAAATCCAAGGGGTCTCTGAATGATCTTACAAAATGTAAAAGGAAACACAGCATATATTTGCAGACAATTAATTTAATTTGTATATGTATCTGTGTTTGGTTTCCCTCGCTCCCAGGGAAATAACACCCGTCGTTGAGACTGGATTTGCTGCAGGGGTTCCCTGTGAGAGTCCCTCCCATCCAAATAACAGCAGAGAAAAGAGATGTGCCTGCCCTCATCCAGCACATGCACACACTGTCTCACTAACTCCCACTGCTAACTGCCCTGGGGTCGTGGCCATGGGGGGAAAGAAAAGGGGCCAGTGACCACCCACAAGTGATCCCCACAGTGCCTGTGAGCTCCTCACAGCCCCTGCTTGTTACCAGGATTGGGGGTGGGAAGAGAGCTTACCTCTCTGTGGGTTACCTACTGTTTGGAACAGAGGAGAAATTTTGCATTTTGGAGAAAAGGTCCAGATTTCTTTAGATTAAAGCTGCTAAAATTTATTGTTCACTAATTTCAAGTCCAGCCTTAATAGTATGGGAATACACTACCCCATTCCTTAAAGAATATGAAGTCACTTCTCCATCTAAATTTGTATTTTCTTGTTGACTCTCCTTTCTCCTGATACTTCACAGCAAAAATTTAAAAAGTCTTTGTAATTTACCTCATGGGCTGTGTGGGACTCTGTATGAAGATGGGGGCCATTCCTGGCTCCCCAGTGAGCAAACATACAAATATTTTCTATTTCTTTACGTGCTGGCCAATACATATATTACCAGGATACAACAACTCAATTACTACTAAATTTAGCAAAATTAAGTATTTTTGACCATTCCTACTTGTCCTCTCTGTTGCCTTAACAGAGACAGATCTTGTATGCAATCTAAAAATTTGACTATTTTCTTACCTGCTTCTCACTGTCTCATTGGAGAATGCACAATACTTTCACCACTATCTTAGTACCACTTTGCCCTCTTCCCTACAGTTTACCACAACTAATAGATATGGCCTTAGCCTGAAATAGATTTTATTTTCTAGTAGGGCTACAATCAGCAATAAATACTCAGAGATCCAGGTATTTTTATATTAAGTTACAGTTAGAAACATAAGTATATTGTTTTCAGCTCAGTAATATGAATTTACAGAAATCTTTGGGTTGCTTTATCTTCCCCCCACTGGAACATCAAATTGGCTCGTGATATGATACTGGCAGCATAAGTCATTACAGGTCTGACGTTACAGTTGTTACACATTGCTGAATCTGTCAAATGAAAAGGGAGCACAAAGGGAATTTCCAAATGCAGCTGCTATTTCCCATTTGTTAAATCCTTTTATTACACCATATAAGTACACAGCTGGGAAATACTGTAGAGTAGGAGTTAAAACAAAATATTTTGGCTTCCAGACATTCAGAATACACAAAGGACTCAGTGGAAAGCAATGCCTGATATCAAAAGGGAGTGAAAGTTTGAAAACATTTCTAGCCAGTGTGGTTTTTTTCTGATAATGAACAATGTAGTCTAAAGGTATCTTACATCACATAAAGTGCTGCGTACCATAAATGCTGGGTAAAAGTGCAATTTTTTTTTTACTAAAATTGCCCTCCTACAGTATCTTTTCTTAACTTGAGATCTGGACAGCCCTCGTAGCAAATTATAATGCATACTGTGTGCTCTTTCAAATTCCAGTGAACTCCTTAGTAGTTTTAAGGACAGAAAGGATGCAGGATTGTGCTCTTAATTAGATACCAGATAAAAGAGAAATTTTTCCTCCCCATATGTCGACACAGCATTCTTTGAATTTACTATCTTTTAAGCAGACAACACACATTATTGATGCATTTTAATGACAGCACTACTGTCTTTACTTTCAAAGTAAATGCTACGAACAGGTGCTTCTTCAAATCTGCTTCTAAAGGATCCGTCTGGGAAAGGTCAGAAAGTGCTTACCTTCTGGGAATTTGGGTTTATTAAGTAAAAAAGCGGCCACTGCCACAGCACCTATCTCAGAATTGCCCAACCCACCTCCTGGAATCTGTCTTTCTGGAAAGAAAGGTCTATCCTCCCTCTAAGGAGTACGAACATGTTTTCATCAGGATAGTTGCAGGCTCCTCTAAATTCTTCCTTAACAATATAAATGCCTGCTTGACTGAGATACTTCAGAGAAACTCTCTGCAATGAATATAGCCTTAAATGTTTGCTCATAAAGAACATAGATAAGTGAGGAAAAAAAAAATAAAGAAAAATCGAACAAGGTACTTAAATAAGAGTCCCTCAAGAAGAAAAAAAAAAAAAAATTACCCACATCACTGTTGTGATCTCACAAGCTATCTAAGTCACCTAACTGTAAATACACTTAGACCTTGCTCTGTACATTTAGAGCTTTTTTAATTTCCACCAAAAAACTTGTCTTAGAATTTCAGTCTTCACTGGTAGCCAAGCCTTGTAAATTAGACCCAGCTTTGAGCTGGGAAGAAAAAAAAGATCCATTTGGTTTAGCTGAGAGCTTGTGAAATAAGGTTGACATATATCCACCACCAGATTTAAGCCTAGGGACCTGTGGAAACTGCTAATGATTTTCAGGACATTCATCTACATGGAATATTTACTGGAAAAAGGAGATAGGAAAACCAGAGTGCTAAGTCCCTCAAGCAAAGTTTATGCACCTGTTCTGAAACATGAGAGGCTGTGCACTGATTCGTGCCTGTCCAGAGCTACAGCGAGTGTTGACATGAGAGTGCAGCATTAGGAAAGGAAACAGAGATTGCTCTCTGTCACTGGGACTGCAAACCCCTCCAGAGCAATATGAGCACAAATGATCACACTGTACGAGGGCCAACCATTTCAGCTCACTCCAGGTCCAAGGAACAGGCTGAACCAAAAAAAAAAAAAAAAAAAAAGCATGGAATACTGCTAGAATCTAGGAGTTCCTTTCTCTCTAGGACACAGAGTAATTTTATCTATGATTCTGGTGTCCTAATATCAAAATTCCAAGAGTGCACCTGCCTCTCTGAATGAATGGAGAAGTAGCTGATGAATTCACAGATTAACTTTTTCCATCAACAAACTGGATCACTCCTTTTAAGTCTGCATAAAGCTTGTCCTCCTGATAACACAGAAGTTAAAATTATTCTGATGCGCTTATTGCATAACTTGGGCAAAAGAGTGACTCTCTGACCAAAATTCTGAATATAAGCCATATATACAACTTACAACCTACCTCTCCAAATTGCTAAGCTATAATCATTTTTCTTTAAAGTGATTCTGCAGTGGAAATTTTGCCTTCTTCAGACAGTCACCCAAATACCTGAGAATATTTTAGGCCTGACAGAAAGTTCTGCACTGGGTTAAATTGTGCATTATAGATCAGATAGCACTTTTCTGGTTTGGTTTGATCTCTTGAATCAACTGAATTTTAGGAGAAAAAAAAAAAAAACAACACTATATTAACAAAACAAATCTTACTGTAGTGCTATTTTTTAAGTAACTCCAGACACGATAATATGCACAAAGAACTCTAGTATCTCTGTTGATTAATGCATTAGAATTATTGCATCTAGTCAAATTTGAAATTAGTCCATTATTGCTAGTGGTGCTAAAACAATTCTGCAATTGTGTTTAACATTATTAAAATCTGATGATTTGTACTGGAAAAAAAAAAAGATTTGCTAAAAATAATCTGCTCATAGATATTCAATAGAAACTGAGAAGAAATTTTATGAAAATGCAGATTATTCTTTTTAAGCAAACTGTCTGAATTTAAGGTTTTTGAAAGTCACTTTCCAGAGAGTCTGGAATTATGATGTTCCAAATTTACTGAACACCTGGCTGCTCCACATACCTTAATTCTGCTTCTGAGGAACACACGCAAGGAAAATATATTGACTAAGATACTCTGCCATTCAACCTTTGTTCAGCCTGCCCATTTATTGCAGAGTTTTGGGGATTCAGAGACAGAGCTACAACTACTATACAAATTATATTTAAGCTACTGAAGAGAATAGGGATAATAATTCTGATCATTTCCAACATCACCTGTGACTAAGTGGTAATCTAGCTACTCATAAGCACCTTTCCGCTCCACAAAAAGTTATAATTTCCTAAAAGCACAGTAGGATGTTTGTGTCACCTAAAATTTCAGGTTCTTTGTTGCCATGTAAAGATATAATATTCTAGATTTGGTAGGTCCTGTTTCTGAAAGACGAGTAAAAAAATAATACATTAAAGTTTCTTCCTTCAGCACAACACTTTGCAGATGACAAACAGTTGTGAGCTACATCCTCCTGTCAGAAATTAATGCTTGAATATATGAGCTAGAAAGGTTATGACATAAATCAAGGTATGAATGAAAACATGATAAATAGATGCATTTCCTTTCAGAAGGTGAACTCATCAAATGACCTCATTCAAATAGACCTGTATACTTAAGTAAATTATACAATTGTAATTTACAATTACACCATATGATGTTGATCTACTGCTGACGCTTTAACATTTAAAAAGCTTTACACCTGCACACGTCTTCCCAAAGGGCGGCGAACAACCTCTTACAGCACTAAATCTGGAAAGCCCCTGTGAGGATGGCAAAACTCACCATTCTGTGTTGGGCTGAGATTACTCCATCCCACTCGGGGTCCTGCTGGATGGTGGTGACCAGGGTCGGTAGCTCCTCAGAGTGAGGTTTGTTGTGCATGACATTGTGTAGAGGCAGATGAGAGGCCGCGTGCTGATCACTGTTGCCCTCCTCCTTGTCTCGTGATGCTAAGTCCTGGGTCATTGTTTCCTCCCCATCAGCTGCACATGCAAATGGAGAGGTAGCCTGCTTGGAAGACATTCTTCTACGAGACAAGAGAAAGAGACAAAGAGAAAACATTGGTGCTCAGCGACAAAAAAAAACCCAGTCCTCTAAGTGCATCACACCTGCCTAGAACAGTGACAAATTAATCACCTGCAGTCAACAGAAGTACTCTAAAAAGCACAGGCTTGGGGGTCTGGATCCAAAACACTGAGGAGAAGTATTCCTTGATGCCAAGACAAGGTCAGGGTTAAGTTATATGACATCATTCTATTCATTTAGACTTGTCAAACAATATAATTTTCTCCAGCCGTAAGAAAATTGTGACTCTATTGGTATTTTCATGTTGATTTTGTATGAGTTCAATTCTTTAATCTCTTACTCCCATGAGCAACCTGAAGCTTACAAGCAAACCTCTAAAGGAGATAGCTCATCAAGCTTACCTGACCTCATTCCTTGCAAACAGAAGATGTTTTCTACATGTATGAGAATAAATTTTAAATCCATTTCAAATTCTGCTAAATGAGTCCTTTTGCTGTTTGTTTAAAGCTGTACTGATTTTCAACGGTTTAAAATTTTGCCCGGTTTTACCTTTCAGAAAGTGTTTTGAGAAGCTCATGTGAAAAGTATTCTAAACCTAAAAGGTTTATTTAATGGATGGATAATACCTTAGTAACATTTACATTTTAGTTCAAACTAAAAACCTAAAATAATTATGTTTCTTTTCATATTAGACATGAAGTACAGGATATGGCTCAACACAATACTTTAAATTACTTAAAAGTGCAATGAATAAATGCACTGATTTATGTTAAATGCCTTTTCCTAATAATGGCCTCTTACTACCATCTCATATGCAAACACAGCTTTCGCCACAGTTTCTGCACTTAGATGAAAATATTACTGACTTCAACTCAAAATCTGAAAACACTGTCATTTAAAATTTCTAGTAAGATTAACTGCAACTGTTAAAACAATCATTAATAAACCTGAAAAGGGACAGCTAAAATATATTACTTATTTTCCCAGGTCTTAGTAACTTCAGAATATCCTTGACACCAAAATTGCTGAGAAACTAAGGAATAAGATCTTCACCTTAATTGCTTTTTAACAATAATTGATTTCATACCATTTCTTTAAAAATGCACAAATCAGTTAACATAGGAAACCACATGAGCATTTTTCAAATTAGCAAATCATTAACTTGCTAGTACTGTTTCTACAGACAAATAAATACTGATTAAAGGGTCTGGAAATCTGAGACTAACAGTTAAATTTACAAATCTGTCACATGCTTTCATGAATATTACAGTGAAGGAAATATCAAGTGCAAAGAAAAATAATTAAGTTAATTCCAATTTAAACAGTAGTTTTTATGTAGCAGCCTGTGTTTCACATAGGATTTAACAGCTAATGCTAAATTTCTCACAATTAATGAGGGAGTTCAGATTTAGTATCCTAAAGTGAAAAAAAATTTAATATAGGATCAACTAATCTAATTATGTACAGTTCAATATGAAAGTATTACAAGCTTTGAAGTGCTCTGAAACATATTAAAACACTGATACCTATTTAGAATAACTATTCTGTAAATAGAGATAATCCTGCCTCTTAAACTCGATACTGGTGGGGAAAAAAGGGTTTGTGTTTTCTTTAGGGAAGCCTAAGTGTAAGTGGGAGTCTAACATGAGTGTTGCCAATAAGCAGAACTGAGGAATTTAAACCGTGCATTACATTCTTCCTATGCTAAAGAATTTGTGTTGATGCTACAGAGAACATGCCAAGAGTTCAGCAACCAGCATTATCGTGTGTACTTCAAAAGGTTCTGGCTCATAATTGCTATGATCCAAGATAAAATAAAAGGTTGCTTTCCCTTTTCTCATTAAAGTAGTCACGTTAATGTAATCACTCACATGAAAATATAAGTCGTGCTTTGCGTAATTTGAAAACCCGACATGAAAACTGAAAGTCACAATAAAGGTTTTTCCTTTCTTTCACCTTCTCAACAGATCTCATTCCTGCTTCATACTGAACGAGCTTCTGTGTAAAGCAAGAGCTATGGCTGTTTCTTCACCATAAATTAATCATGACACAAAACTAGAAATGAAAATGTCTCTTAAGAATAATTTCAACTACAAACTGCACCAATGAATAATACTGCACAATCCTAATTAAACACAACTCTGCAGCTGCAAAAATAGGCTGAATCTGTCCAAAGCTACGAGTTGGCTTTAAAGGCTGGTTTGTTAGGGACTGTTTTCTTAAGGAAGGCTGGGCCCTCAGTCTTAATCAGCCAATAAATTATTTCCTGCAATTACATTAAATAGAAAATTATCTTCAAATTGGGAATGTTAATTGAAAATCAAAATTCAGACTGAAGTTTAGAAATTACATGCTGAATATAATTAGTCTAGAAAGGCTTCACCTCTATTTCATAAACAGGCTTGTGGTGTTTCCCCAAGTGACCATTCAGCAAAGCTATCTACTGGTAATGCACTATAAGGGAAGCATTTTTTTCCTTGACATGTACCCTAATATGCTTTCTTCTTGTTCATGATGTTTTAAACACAATTCAATAAAAATCTCCATTCAACTGCTGTAAAGTTGATTACATAGAGAAAAGGGACTTGGTTAACACTAAAAAAAAATTATAAAAAAAACCCGTTGACTAATAATCTCAAGCCATGCCCAGCAACTTTTTTCTGTACTGGAGTAAGAGAGCAGACCAAGGGTAGGGTTCAAGTGCTTCCTAGCTCCACCTACCACTTTTCCCCACTGCTGCATTATGGACAGACACCTTCCATGCTGCACTTTAGTCAGTCACCTATAGTCTTGGAGCCTGGAAGGGAAGACAAGCTCAGGCAGGCCTCCCAGGCACTTGCTTTTCTCTTGTGGCATAATTTTTAGGGGTGTGTTTCACTCCTATTTTCTCCAAAGCTTTGTTAAAACAACTAGATTTAACGGTAACTTCTTTTGGTTGTTAGATTTAATACATTGGGTTTAAAGGGACAGATGGGTAGGAACCTGTTAGATTAAGCCCTCCAAATTCTTTTCCTAGCACAATCATGAACCCAATGAATATACTTCATTTTTACATGGCTTTCTGAGGGTGTCCAGTTATGCCTGGGTTTGCAATCAGGAAAGCAGAGCAAATTTAAACTCTGCAGATGGGTGTTATCCAGCAATTTGGAAGAATTCTGAACACATGATTCCATCAGGTCAAAAGGCAGAGTTCAGTCAATAACTCCAAGGTCTCATACAATTCCAGTGGAGAAGACTCTGGCCCAGTTGAGTAGTTTATGTTTATGATAAAATTTAGCTGTAGAGCAGTGTGTTGTGTTAAAATATTTCAATGTTAAAATATGAGCATGAATAGCAGTCAAATTTTAAGCCATAACAACTTCCCAATTTTATGTTTAAAATATTCAAAATGCATTTGCTAAAATCCCTTCTGAGAGGGGGGGGAAAAAAAATCAATATTCATAATAAATAAGGCTTGTAAAACGTATCAGAAATTTACTAATTTCCATTATAATTTTTTTTATTTTTTTCTGCTATTATCAATTAAACTCACTGGAATAATTTAAAAAAAAAAAAAAAAGTTTCTGATAAAAAAATATCTCCCTAGTTATAACCCCTGCAAACAGGGGTTTATAATGGAAGTGCTGACACAACCCTAACTACAGCAGCGCAAATGGTGCCGCTATAATACACAAAATCAAGTTCTATTATTCTAAACTATCCTCGCTCGGGGGGTTTTCTTTACTGTGCTCCCAGACAAACTGCTGAAGCATGAAAAATTTAAATGCAATCAAGTGGGTCCAATTCTACTTTACTAGAACAAGTGTCTACAGTGGTACAATCTTAAAAGAAGATGCAACAGATTTGTTTGGTGCTTTTCTTTCTTTTTTCTTTTTTAGCTGTTTATTTATAATACTGTGCAGTGGAGATAAAATAAGAGAGGAAATTACACTCACATTATATCAGTATATTGATTACACAGCACACAATCAGAAAGAAAAATACATTGTGAAATTGTTGCTTTGGTTAAATTGACAGATTAGCTGAACACAGCAATCACTATAGGTGGAAAATATATCTAATGGGTATGAGAAAAGGTTGGAAAAGGCCCTAATTAACTGAAGTCCTGTCACCTACTCAAGTCTGAGAGTTTAAAAAATCTTGATCCATATTTTCCAACACCAGAATAAATTCTTCCTCATTTTGAATTTGAGACATAAACAAAATGTGATCATTTATCAAAAGGTCAGTAAACCTGAAGGATTGGACCCCAGCTTCAGTCAGCCTCAATAACGAGGTAGAAAAGCTAAAATTGAATTGCTACTGGCTTTTTTACCTACAAAAAGCTAAACATAGTCTCAAACAGCTTCATTTGCTACAGATATTACCTGATTGTTTATTTTAAACCAGAGAAGAAATTCTCTCTGCCCTAAAGAAGACTGCCAGTCAGATTCACAAAACATTGGTTTTCCTTTTTTTCCTACATCCAGTGTGTGTTATACCTTTCTAAATGCAAATAGTAATAATTTTTTTTTTTGTCTAAGATTTTCCTATGGTCTCAAATTCTTCAAAAAATTCATATCCTCTTTTTCAAAAACACTTATCTGATAGTGCTGACATGAAAGGTTTCCAAAGCCTGAAAAATCTTCCATCCCTGTTGACTGCTCAAACGATTAAATGTTACAGTAGAAATTAAGGCAAGACCTGGAGTTTCAGCTGCCAGACATTTCAGAATCAAGCCACAAAGTATAACAACAGATAACAATGCAATGGCCCAGACACTGTTCCAAAAACATATAAACTGAGCAATAACAACGAGATATATGACAAAGCAGACTTATAGTTGGCTGGGGACTCTCGCTTCTGCTCTGCTCCACCCTCACAAAGCATTCATAAACCTAAAGGCATGTCTACACTGCAGCCACATAAATGACTGCTTTGTAATGCTCAGATATCCAAACTAATTTTAAACAAGCTTGCTTCTGATAGCTCTCCAACTACAGTAGCATGGTGCTCAGATGGACTAATTCATCCTGCTTTAGTGACTGCAGCAGAGACATAACCCAGGTCTACAGCTCCAACAGTAGATTGGAATCAGATTAGATTAGAAATATATTCGCTTACAGAGCTTTTATGAACAGTCTCCATTCCTTTTCCCCAAAGTGCCAGATTAAAGTACTTAAGTGCATGATTAACTGTAAGTATGCAAGCAGTCCACTAATTTCAAATTGGACTACTCGGTTTCAAAAAGTTAAGCACATGTCTAAGTGCTTTGGTGACTCCAGAACTAAATAAATTAAAAGAAACCATTTTTAGAAGTACTCATAACCTTTTAAGCATTTCCTTCTAAACTTTTATGCCAACCTGGTGTGCATAACTAAAAAAAAATAAATAAATAAATAGATGAAAATCAGCCACAGCATCTTATCCCTTCCCAAGTTTTAAAATGTGCATACTCCTCTCATAATTTTGAACATGGTTACAGGACCCTCCCTCACAAATCATCACTTAGCTTTGGGATATATTAGATGCATTATAGCTCAGATAGACTTAAAGAAAAATGAATGTGTTTTGGCAATACCCAAAATATTTTGCAGTTCTGCTCTGTAAAATAATGTTGTGCAGGCAGAACCCAGCAACGTAACTCACTGTAAAGCTAGTGCTGTAATCTTGATGCCATTTTAGAATAAACAGCTATTTCCTAAAATTATGAAATTTCATCTTTCTTTTCAAGGAGAATTAGGAATACAATTGAACAGTTAGTAAAAGATTTTGTACTCTGGGGGCCCCACACCTCACATAAATCTCTCTGCACAAAGCCCAAATAGCTTGAGAAAGCTGCAATGGGAGAGAATCTCTCAGTTTCTGTTCCTGGCTCTGAGTCACAGCAAGGCCTCAGGCCAATCAACTCAACTCCCTCAAGCTCTTCCTTGGCTTCATTTTGCAGGAATTCTGCATGAATTTGTTACATATAGATCATAAACAGCATTGCAAGATTAGAGAGTTTATGGTAATCACAGGAACCACCTTGGAAATAAAAGGGCGGGAGGGGGAGTGGAAGCAAATGTGATTCAAGAAATGACAGCTAAAATGTTAACTGAGCACCCAAATCTCTGGCTGAAATAAGCATCAAGCTAAGCAATACACCCACGGCTTCCAAGATACACACTCAGCTATTCTTGCATTTGTTTTTCCAATCCAGGCAAATTACCCTTCTGCTAATATATACGAATCCAAATCACAAAGTTTGACTTCAGATTCAGACTTCCTCAAAGCTCAGAGGGTTGGGAACAACTTTTATGGTATTTCTTCTCATTTGAAAAAAAAAAAGGAATATGAGGGGGAAAAAACCCAGCTCCTTGGAATTTTTTGGAAGTAATTTTCTTATGTTCTGCCATTAGAGTGACCTTCCCAGCCATGCAGCCACGGTGAACTACTAGGTTTAGGGAATGAGCTCTTCTCTCTTCACCTGGTTGTTGAAAGCATCAAAATAGACACAGCAAAACAGCTTCACAACCCCTCTGGACTTTTCAGTGAAAATCCAAAATGTCTGTTTGGATTCATAAATGCCAAAATCACAACCTATCTTTTTAGCAGGCTAAATACTCCATTCTCTTTATCCCCTACCAGAAGCTTTCACTGAAAATGCCTAAGGTGAATGAGCCCACGTTGAAGGCAGAAAAAGAGCTGTGAAGGAATAGCCATTTAGAACCTGGGATGTTCTCATCTTCAGTCACTGTAGTTAATATTTTCTATAGTTTATATTTAGCTGACAATATTGCTGTCACATTATTTAAACAGCTTGAGACTGTTCTTTGGACTGGAGCTCATATGCCCTGGAATGCTTTGACTCATGAATTGTTTCTCCTGATAATGTTACATCACGTAACCACCTCTGTTTAATTGGTTGGTATTAGCTTCTCAGTGATGGCTGCCTTTAAAGTCCTATGACTGGGCCATGTGTCTCTGGATATCCAATTTCTTACTGTTGGAAAAAGAAAAAAAAAAAAAAAAAAAAGGCAGTACTGACTTCCAGCTATCTTTACCAATAATTATGGGAACAAGAGTGAGCGTGCCAAGAATTTATCCATCAGCAACTTATTAGGATTTGTTTTTCTAGGCAGCAAGTAAGAGAAAATACAATATAAATAAAGCAATCTTTAACAATAAAATTAGAAAACAATGCTTGCTATAAATAAGTACTAATCCACATATTTTTATGGATCAGAATTACTTAATTATCTGAATGATTATATAAATGGATTTGATAAAGGATGCCTAAAAATACTAAAATAAGAAAAACTTATTTTAGCATGTTTAGACTTTGAGACTTTACACAGAAAGCAAAAATGTTTGTTTTTTTTTCCCTTACCTTCCCTTAAAGCCAGTTAAGAAGCTGTTCTAATAACTAAAAATTTTCCTGATCACACTTAGACCTGGTGGGCATAAGTTCCTGAAAGGTTCATTAAATCCTTTCAAGGCTCCACTAGAAACATGCTGCAATGGTAAGATACAGTATAATATTATTTCCCTCCTATGGTACATTTTCAGGAGTTGCCTAAAATTCCACATGATGATTTAAAGAGTTAATTTTCAATCCTACAGGTGTGAAAGGTCACATGCCATCTCTCTGCATTTCAGAACAGAAATATCAATACAGCCAGACTTCTCTCCCCCCTTCCCATTTCCTACTCCCTCCTTTCCATATTTTTAGTTCTCAGCTCTAAGTCAAACCAAACAGCTCAGCAGACAGAGAAATGAAGTATCAGTTTCAGGCTCACCTGTAGCCTGTTGCACTAAAGAACCAAATTAGAACCTCCATGTAACACAAAACAATGGCTCTGCAGCTCAGTTACAGATTTTTTCCTTTTAATAAAAACCTTACACTACAAGCCTAAAAACATTTCTAGCAGGCAAAACATTTCTGATTCAGTAGAGGTTATGCAAGCATCAAAGCACTTAAATATGGGTGCCAAACCACATTGCCAGGAGCTCTTAGTATTGTGAAGTACTGTTACCTGACAGCTCAGTGAATATAAAATTGCCTGTTTCTCCAACTGAAGACAATCAAATTGTCACCTTCCATTGTAATAACACACAACTTGAGATCAGCAAAGTGCCAACACAATTACCAGGAAGAAACAAAATGTAACAAAAATATCAGATCTAAAATTCTCTAAAGGGTAAACACTTCCATCTGGCTATTCACATACACATACAAAAAAAAAAAGAAATATGAGAGATTCAGATGAGAGATTTTATTCTCACTATCAAATTTATCCTAGTTTATTTAGCAATAAGATTTATTTGTAAAATAGAAAAAAACAGCGAAAGGAGATGATTCATGAAACACTAAAAATAAACACAGGTCAGAACTGTGCTGGGATTTCACTTGTGCACATTTAAAGTACTGCAAGGGTCAGCAGAGTTGCTGCTAGGGACAAGCATACATATCTGTATTGTTGTTATTATAAACTTATATATGTGAGGTTTCATAAAAATTAATTCTAACTGGCACATGGCGTACTTTGGCACAAGCTACACATGACGTGCCACTTTTATTTGTTTATTTAAATGACTTCACTCTAAGAACTGAAAATGAAGTTTGAACTGCAGTCTGCCTCAGAACTGGGACTTTCAGGATATTAAAAACTGAGGAAAACCTTTGAAGGAGGTAATCTGAATACATGAAAAATAGCATTTTCACCATATATTTCTTGAGGTTATTCAGCAAGTGGCCTACATATTCAGGAGTGAAATTTGCATTTTGGTGATGCAGAGATCTAATAACTAGAAATTGTTTTATATCTACAGTAGCTCTGGGCATCCTATAAACTACAAAAAAGTGTCCTAGGTAGGATATATACATGGAAAACTATTTTCATCTTGTTCACAGAAATGAAAGGAAACTTAAACCCTTCTTGAAAAGTTTGCACCGTAGGGTGTTATAATGGATTATCTCTTCTGTGTTGACATTCCATCCACCACTAACACACACACAAAGTTCCTGTACATTTCTTGATGAAAATGCACATCACCTTCACATACTCTTTAAGGTTCCCCCAGCTATGGGCAAGTTAGAAAAAAAAGAGAAAAGAGCAAAGCCAAGACTCAGTCTTTGACATCAGCTTTTCTCTGAAGGACTATTAAGGAATGGCAGTAATGGTCAAGGAGCTTTTTTTCCACCCTGCACAGCTGCACCAGAGCCAGATATAATCCTAACCCTTTGGATAAAGCAGGCACAAAAAGCAGACTACTTAAACACATTGTTAGCCTTGCAGAAGAGGATAAGATGCAGCTCCACATATCCAACCAGGAATTCCTGCTGTGCCTTGTCTCAGATGCCTCATCCACAGGAGCTCAGGTGCAACACAGAAAAGCTGGATTTTCCAACTGCAGCCTGCTCCCAGGCTGTGGCCTTTGATGGTCCCTCTTGTGCTCTGTGCTCAGTCACAGCAGCACCAGCAGGAACAGAGGAAGAAAGGAAGGTAACAAAAACCCAAAACTATTTTAAAGGCCCAAGTATTTTGATCAGATAAAACATAACTAGACACAATGCCCATTTTTGTGCAACTTTGGGAAGTTCTGATTTTTGTCCAGGGTCCTTTTAGAAGGCAGCATTGTGCACAATATTGCTTTGTTTTGATCTAAAGTCTACACAATATGATCATTACCTGAGTGCACAATGGGAACCCCAAAATGTGTTTACAGACCCCTGCAGGAACCACCTCGTTCACCAGTGAGCTGCAGCTACTACTGGGAGAAAGGAGAGGGTAGTCTGAAGCAGCATTCTGTTCAGAAAAAGGTTACATGCCTAGCTAAATCTACTCAGGAAATATTTGAGAAATACCCTTATTTGATGGGCAGTGTGGCCAAGAACAAGCGTGGTAACATCTTTCTTTCTCCCCCCAAAATCTCTGCTGCTTGGGCTGTGCAACAGCATGGGACCCTTGTCTTTTTATTTCAATTACCTTCACTACAAAAATATGAAGAAAAAAAATAAATAATTACAACACTCTAAGAAATCAAATAAAGTACAACAAAACATTTTCTCCTCTATTAATTAAGGTAATCAGCTGCTATTAAGTGCAAACAATTTAAAGTTCAATTTATTGAGACTTTGAACCTCCTATCCTTTCACAAGCTCCACAGGTGAAATATCTACCAATTTTAACTGACTTTTAAAAAAACCTGAAATAATAAGACATTGTTATTCAAGGTCTTAGCATGACATACTTAACATCAAATATTTTAACTGTTATTTACTTTAAAAAATAAATTGTGTAATACTAACCAGATTCCCAAATTAAGTTCTGTATTTTTTAAGGAATTCACTAAGGTATCTAAGGACTAGGCACTAAAAAGAATCAGAGAACATTAAAAAGTAATCATCACAGGAGAAACTTACACCACTTCACTATTCAGCTTGAAGAGATCAAGCAGCAGCAGTCCCTGCATGCAGCACTCTGAAACTGCATCAGTTGCAAAGCAAACTACAAACTCTCCCTGTCTTTTGGTTTCAGTTCTGTAACGCAACACAAAATTGCTAAAAAGAAATAATCTGCAATAATTGAGGACCCTCGACTAACCACGGAAGGTTATAGAATACAGCATCTGCTCTCTGAGAAGGAAACATGCATATCAAAATCAATCATAAGGGTAAAGGTGAAGAGTGCTCAGGCTCTGAATTGCTCCACATTTCTGAGTGTTCAAAGTTCAGTGTCAGTAATTTTAAATGTGTTAAAGAACATAATGAAGAACAATGTACTATCAGAGTACAAAAGAAAACACAAGCCAGCACACGAACCAAAGGCTCAGATGAAGTTGTTTCCGAATAATTAGAAAGCAAAAAGACCAATGGTCAAAAATGCAGATTTAAAATACTGTCAATGATTTTAAATATTTTTGTCATTACCCTGCACATCCAGTTAGATCCCCTGCAAGTGATTTTAGCTAAAAGACTGAGATATCGTTTTATAACCTGTGATGTAGCATGTTTACCATTG
>VZRH01005339.1:1865533-1950533 GCA_013397555.1 Urocynchramus pylzowi | reverse complement strand
TAAAAAGACAATTATTCTTAAAAGTTTGGAGTCAAGAGGGTGTTAAATCTACACTTTGTGCAAAGTCTTCCTGTCCACATGGTAAGGTTTTTCATCGCAAATGCAGCTCGTTCAAAAATTGACAGAAATATTTGCATAATGCTAATGAAGCTGTCAAAAGGTAACTGTGGCATAGTACTACAACCACATCACTGCCAGCTTTATAAATTCCTTGAAAGAGTAGAAACTTGTGTTCTTGTCTCATGCTAACTTAAATTGGAAAAAAAAAAAAAATCTTCTCATTTTCATTGCAAAGTGCCACCCAGGCTTTTATTTAAATATTGTCAGCAGCACAATACTTCATCTCATTGCACAAAAACATGAAACACAATGAAATGCAGAAATATCACACTGATACCCAAACATGTGAAAAACAGACTACATGCAGTAAATACATAAGAGAAACATTTTCAGGAATTTCCCTTAAGGCATCAGTCAAAACCAAAATCCATCTTGCTGCTAATGTTACCTCAGCTGGTGTTAGCCTGCCAGCCCATCTCCAGCAGCTGCCTGTTTCACACACCCAGAATACAACCAATGAGCCTGCCAGTGTGGCATTATAAGTTAATGTGAGAACTAGAGGGGACAGTTTACTTATATAAGTATTAGGTTTAAAAGTCCTGCCTGGAGCAAAAGAACTAAATCTTTTATGCTTCCGAGAGAGACGCTTTCACGCTAAAGAGGTCCTGGAGTAGTTTGGAAGGAAGTGTTAAAGTTTGAAGTTCTCTCTCTCCTCCAGGATGAGTAGGCCCTTACAGGCTGTGATGCTGCTTCTATGCATTCCTTTGAAAGGATGTCTGTACATCAATGCTGCCAACCTGCTCCAGAAAAGGCTGCATTTCACTTGTGCTGACTACAGAGAGGGACTGATCAATGTCTAGATAAAGCAAATGAGGAGAAGACAGCTGCCTGTAAAGGTTTTAAGATGGGACACATCTTCTGTGTAGGAGAATAGAACAAGCCCAATTTTGAAAAATCAGTTTTACAATGAAATCATAATAGAGCAGGGAAACAAAGGAATTGGTTGTTAGTTGCAGTTGTATTCTCTACATGCCATTTTAATAAATTGTGGGATATGACAGTTGGTGGCTTACTGTTAGCTTACTCAAAACAAATGAGTGTACAAAAAAGATTAAGATCGTTTACACTCCCTACCTTTAGCAAC
This sequence comes from Urocynchramus pylzowi, assembly GCA_013397555.1. Classification (NCBI taxonomy): domain Eukaryota; kingdom Metazoa; phylum Chordata; class Aves; order Passeriformes; family Fringillidae; genus Urocynchramus; species Urocynchramus pylzowi. The sequence goes on along the minus strand of VZRH01005339.1, from coordinate 1,949,329 downwards.
CTGAAGGACAATATGGAACAGAAATTGAGTTATCCTTGTCCTTTGGACTTTGACATCTAAGCATCTGGGGGACAGTGCAGAGGGAGTCTGAAAGGTCCTTCCTCAGCTGTGGAGAACTTGGGGTGGGAGAGTGCTACAGCAGCAGCAGCAGGAGGATGCCCTGAGGAGCTCCCACCCTGGGGCTGGGATGCGGCGCCTGACACAGGGCACAGGGGCACTGGCAGGGGCCCAGAGGGAAGGGATGGACACTGCAGGGCTGACAATCCTGCCATGTTTATGAGCTGTAAGCTCCAGGAAACGTTCCACATAGCCCTCATAGTTCTCTGCCTTCAGACTTCAACGCACACGCGCGCACACTCTCACACCATCCCTTCTTAAATTTCCTTTGAGCTCTCCATGTACTGCTATTTTCCCCACAGGAGCTGCTTCTCCCCACAGGCTCTGTGCTGCTCTGTGCTCTGTCCTACCATCCATAGAAGCCAAGTTTCATGCACTGGGCACAATTTTGTCACTGCTTTGGGGACCTAGAGTGAGATGTACAATATTGACCAAGTGGTCTCACTGAAGTTATCGCTGATCTAAAAGATAAGATAAGGAGCTCATTACGTATTCCCTGCTCTCACAGAAAGCACCATTTCCAGGTCCAATGGGTCACTTATCACCTCCTTTGAGGCCTATAGCTGTTCTTGTAATAAGATTAAAAAAAAGAGATCTCAGATAGCCTGAATAAATAGTCAGCTTGGGGGGGAAAAAAAAAAAAAAAAAAGATATTCCGGAATGTAACTTCTTTTGACTCTGAAGAGTCAGAACATGGATCTGTGAACTGAGCCTAACAAGAAAATGAGAAATCCCTTGTGAATCTGGATTTATACACACATGAACACGTGTGTGTAGATACATAAATGTATGTGTCTACGTGTACATATCTTTCTTCATCCATACATTTGCTATATATTGGATTCAAGCCCTAACTGTGCAAAGAGAATGTGATCCATCCTTGTGCCTTTTTTTCCCTGTGCCCTGTTGTCCAGATGTAAGCTGTGAAACACATCCAAGTTCCTTAGAACGGGGAGTGTCGAGCCAGGCAGTCCAGGCTGAGCTGTTCCAGTTATCACTCCATTGAAAACGAACAACAAATTCAAATAACAGAGGCTGTGTTTGATTCTGGATCATTCTGGGTTTTCTTTCTCTAGTTCCCACCCCCACACTCTCACCTCTCTCCTACCCTTCCCTACTTAACATAAAGTTATGATGCCCTTTGCTATAATAATGAATGGAATTCCCAGATTATTATTTTAGGGGCTTAACCGATTCTCAGTGGTTTTCATGTGTTTAGCACTTACACAAAGAGGCTTTTTCATATGTCTTTCAGCAAATATACAAATAGGCTTGGAGTCTGTATTCATTTTAACAGTTTCACCAGATAGTCACATTTATTTTCAGAGATTTTTTTCCCCGCATTGCATTTTTGCATCACTCTGCATGCAGCTGTACAACACGGCCAACTACAAACCTGGACCTAGCATCAGCAAGCAGAATATCTCCATCTTTAAAGTAATCTTTTTATAGAAAGATTTATACCTGCACAATGCTCATTGAACAAAACTCTAAATGTATATAAGAGCAAGACTGTTGGAACCTCTCTTCCTCTTCTCTGTGTTATTTATTTCCAAGTAATCTCAGCTGAGAGCTTTCTGATGCTGTCATGGTGGCCAATTTCATATTGGACATTTTTCCCAATACAGATGTGCAGCTATCTGCCTTTTCTTTACCTCTCTGTAAATGCCACATGGACAGAAACCATTGAGTCACCAGATCATACATTTATTTTTCTGATATATTATGCTGTTTGATGTCATGTTGACATGTAATTGATGTTGGTTTTGCTTTTGTTTTTAGTCTTTGTTTTGTTTCTTGGTTTCAATAAAAAGAGAATTTAAAAATGGCTGTAGAGTGATGACTTAAGGCACTGACAGACATGAACATAGTATGCATCTCTTTTATGATGTGCTGCTGAGTAAATGGGTATATTTGTAGCTTTAGATAACATATAGGAGACCTCTGAATTTTTACTGTATAGTGAAGTATTTGTACAAGCCTAGCCTATAACCTCAAAAGAACTTCTTTCACTCACAAGAAGTACATACAGAACATGTTTTCAATAAGGGCTTAACCCATGATTTAAGAGTCAATAAAGAAAGATTTTCCATAAAGAAATGGGAAAGCAACAATAGAAATAAAATACAACATACCAAAGATTAAATATGTTCCATCAGCACAACAGTGTCTTTGTACAGTAAAGAGCAGAAGGGGATGATTAATAGTAAAATGGTATATATGTCAAAAGAAAAATAAATGCAATTTAGACAAAGTACACACTTATTAACAGAGAACATCATTTACAGTTATTCAGATGGGAGGAAGGCAAGGATGAAACTAGCAGAGAATCCATTTCACAACGTGAAGTCACATTCATCTTGGTTCAGGCTTTCCCCCCTCTACAGCTGCAAAATAAAAATACTGGTGAAATCCTTGCTGATATAAAATTAATGCCTAAGTACCCAGCGACTTCAGCAGAATCAGGATTTCACTCAAGATATTTTAAGGTGCAGCTTTACTAGGCAGACCTCGTGGATCACCAGTGGGAATGGGTGCACACTCCCCCCTGGTTCCCACTGCAGTCACCACCAGCTCTAACAGCCTTGGCACCAGACCTTTCTAAAGGGGACCCGAGGCTCTGGAGAGCTCCCCACTCATCCTCCTTCTGAATGGTTCATAACAGGGTCAAGAGATGCCTGGGGCTCTCCCAGGTGCATTTACCAGGCACTGGGTTTTGGGGCATGGGGAGGAAAGGAGGGATGGAGGCACTTTGAAACAAGTCCAGAGACCAGGTTAAGCTTAAACCACTGAAAGACAGATTAAGGTGCCTGATGGACCAAATGTCTGCCCAGCACCTACCAGAAAGTTTTCACCTGAGACCAGCTGAAAAGTTGAAGAGGAATTAGTCCAGCATGGTAATATACTATGAGAAGATTTTGGGAATGCCTCCTCTGGATTTGCCAGAAACTTTATGAAAATGACCAGAGCAAACTTGATACTTTGAACATTCCAAGTTTTGAGCTAGAAAGATAGAAATATGCTATCAGCTCAAAACACTCTCTGCAGAACCACAGGGCCCACTGAAGGTGCCCCAGCAGTGTGCCAGTCCAGCCTGTTTGTGGAAAACACCTTCCTCAATGGAATGCAATTACAACTAAATATATAAAAATGAGAAAGTACAGAACAGAAAAAAAAATTACCATTTCATTCTGCATGCAAGAACTACTCTATATGATATCTCCATAAACTCTGCCAGAGTGCTTTAACACTTCCAAATAAATCAACACAAAATAAATATATTTTTACAAGGCCAAGAAGAAAGGTAAATTTTAAATGAAGAGGAAATTTTGGATAAATTGCAAATAAAAAGACAACAAAGTTTAAAACAAATTTTTGTTCCATATTAATTCTAGAAATTTCTACCACTCCTACTTTGCATAGGTAGTTACACACAAAATGGGAAACAGCAAGAAAAGGGTTATAACTCCCCCAATAATTACCTGGAAAAGAGCCTTACTCTCCTGATATATGGTCTCAATAGAACCCAGACATGGAATTAAAGCCTATATTTCTTAATATGCGTGGGTTTAGGGTACATGAGACAGAAACATGGTCAAAGTGGTAGATCTGAAATATACTTCTCAAAACACCCATTCTCAAAGCTCCTTTTTAACTACCTCTCTCAAAATCATAAGCTGTCCCAAAAATATTTTGATTATGATCTAACCTATTCTGTGTGACCCTTGCAGAAATGATTCTTTGCAACTCTGGCAAGTTCCTTTCTCTACCACTTTTGTGAAATGAATGACTCCTTCGATTTGCAAGGAAGTTCTCAGGATCTCTGCATTATAGGACTATTATTATCAGAACTCATTGAGCTCTTGCTGTGTTCACAGATTTAAATCTGAAAGCCAGAAATTATAAACATATACCTCATTCAAGATAGAACACGCAAGTATACATTATACAAATTATTTCTGTAGTGTACATTATAGCTACAAAAAGAATGACATCAGAAAACTTTATTAGCATCAGACAAGAGCCTCAAATTCTAAATCAGCTCACACAATTTCTCTTTTTCTAAACTCCCTTTGATTTTTTGCCTATTAAATCCAATTGCTATACAAGTTGGTGCTTGATGCTCTTGAAGTCACAGAGAAATTTACCCATCCAATTTAAATCATGTTATCCTGATATAACATTCTATATGGCAGTTCATTGGAACACCACAGACACCACCTATGCATTGCCCAAATTGCCTACCATCTTGACACTCCTACAATTTCAATCCCAGTCATCTATTGTCTTCAGGATTTTATATTTTTTGAAAACAGGTATTTCTGCACCTTTTAACTAAACTTGAAGGCTGCCTGCACTGCAGGACATGAATGGAAACATTCAAACAGAAATGCTCCAATGTATTCCCAGTAAGAAAAAAACCTCACCAGAAAGATAATAGAACTCAAAATTTAACTGAGAATTCCCATTTTCTAAGATTTTAGGTGTAAAATAACACTGTATCAATAAGGCCAAGAAATTATCTCTATGAATGAAAGAATCAGAACAAGACATGAACAGGTCAAGGAAATACATAAGAATGAAAGGCTTAAAAGGAGAGAATCCTTGTAATTACAATATGAACAAAGCCAATAAAGAAGTAACTCCCTATCCCCCTTCAAAATCCCAGAATAATGTATAAATTGTTTGCAATATTATTATCACTTTAGCAACACTACAATACACATTTTATTACCAACCCATTCCTTCTAATTCTAAGTACTATGAAGTAAATTGTGATTCCCACATAAGTGTGCATCTAAATTACACACAATAGTCTCACTAAAGAGTATCCAGGCTTTTAGGAAAGTTCCAAGGAGGTGATCTGATTTTAATCCTGTCATACTTTTAAGCAAATGTAGATTGACTTAAAGTAAACATTGCAGGAGGGAGCTCATGCTCTAGGCTTCACCAAGCAATCAGCAAGGCATCTGACACGCTACAGAAAACCTGCAAAATCCAGCAAATAAATCTTGTAACACCCATTCAGTATCCCACGAAGCACACAGTGGGGAGCTGACACATTATTAACTGACTGTAATTTTCACAAACTGTAGCATACTAAGAGCTTTATGACATACATGTGGTGAAATATATTTTTATCTACTACAAATGCCCGCGTTTTCAGAGCGCGTTAATCAAGATGCTTCAAATAAATCATCGGGTCATGTTTGTTTTTAAGTTAGTGGCATCAAAAATACTAAATATTACAGTAAGAAGGTATGGGAAATCTCTCCATCTCATCATGACTTCACTCTAACAAAGCCACAAGCTTTTGATGATGCAGTAGTTAGGTGTAAAATGACAAAGAGACTGATTTGAGCAACAAAAAAGATAAACTTGGAACAGGCAATTGTCACAAAGTGGTGCTTCCCTTGAGTGTGGGGTTTTAAATTAAATACTTTTTATACAAAGTTGCTTAAACCCTGCTCTGTCAATGAAAGTAAATCCACAAGGGACAATGCAGGTTCCAAGGAAGCTCTAATGCCATCCAGAGGGAAAGAACTGAAGATGATATGACACAGACATCCACCCTCAGCCAAAGCATCTTTCCTTTTGCCTTGGTGAAGATTTATACAACTTTACAGAGAGAAACCTCACCTGCCTCTCTCAGGAACAGCAGAAAGCACTCCTGCAAGTGACAGATCACTGGCTTTTGAAACCTTACATTGTTCTGCCACACACAGGAATAACTTGAGGTCCCAAAGGTTCATAGAAGAAAATGGCACTTTGCCAACTCTCATTACTGCCTGCCAACCTGTAGATAATCTTCTTGTACTGTACTTCATCTGATACTTTCACATTTACAACCCTTTACAATACTCAGCAGTTTCTATTTAAATAGAAGTAGACAAGATTAAAAAAATAAACCTGAAGTATAAAATACGGGCTAGATGTGAAAACTGAGAGCATTTTCCTCACTATTGTCCATTATTCTTTAATGTATCATTCTCTTTCTGCATGTAGGCCAAAAAAATAAATCCAATGTAAACACAAAAGGCAAATACCTTTTGAAGGCCAAGCAAATATTTGAAAAGCAAAAAAGAGATTCTGCTTTTATCTCCAGATCGCCCTACAATTTAATGGTTTGTTGAGGAGGGGTTCTTTTTTTCCTTTCTTTCTTGGTTTTTTTTTTTTCCTCTTTAGTTCAGGGAATGCAGCAGGGGCAGGTCCACACCTCATAGCTCACAGAATGGTTATCAACCTATAAACCAGAATAATAGGATAACAAAGGTTGGGTAGGTTGGGTAATTATGTCATGTTTGTAACAGAGTAGAGAGAAAAATTGGCACTATCCAAAGCCATAAGGCAACAAACCAATGTACTAAAATTCTTGATCCAGTATTGTTTCTAAATTATGAAAATTACATGCCTGACCTTGTAATCTGATGTCTAATTCATAAGCAAAGTGTAGGTGCCTGTACAAAGCTTAATGGTCTTTATGAGGTTTCATGAAATTAAATTAATACCACTCCATGGGCTTGAAAGAGAGACTTGGGTCCTCAGCTATGACAATGGTATTAAATAGCACTGAAGAGAAAAAAGGAAAGATTATCTGCAAACTGAAATGGTAAAGCCAGCAAGACATTACCAGTGAGTCCACAATCACCTGGCAGGAAGAGTAAATGACTGACAGTTTTCAAAAAAGTTTTTAGGTGGGAATAAATCTATTGAAAACAAAATGGAACAAAGCCCCCTTGGTTTTGGCCCCTTATGACTAGTCCATGATTCTGAGGTCATCACTGAACACAAATGTACTGTAGTTCAATATTGACACTTTTAGGCAAATCTCTACCAACCACACACAAATCCCAGCAATTCCACAGAAACTCTCTATCATATAATGAGCACCAGTGCTTTCATAAATTGTATGTAAAAAATCCCTAAATTATCTTATCATTAAAATAAAGCCATCAGTGGTAAGGTTATTAAAAATATTGGTGCAACCTTTGGGGTTCATCACTTGTCCACTGACTTCAAGGATGAAAGAAAACATTTCATACGGATTCAAGCAGTAAAGTATGTGTACCTTATTATCTTTTATGGGACAGAAAAGTGATAAACACTTCTTATAATTAAAGAAGTATGATCAGCAAGGCAGGATGAATACTAGAAAACAGAATTAATACTTGCTTAATCTTGTAAGAAACAGAGCTATTAAAAAACCCTAATTTCTAGCAAACACAAAAAAAATCTAATTAAGCATCTGAAAGCTATTTTGATTAGGTTAATTTTCAGTTTTCACAATATAATATCACATGTAGAATACCATAGATGTTATTCTACAGAAGATGGTAACAGAAACAATAAGAAAAGGAATTATGCTCCAGACAACTACATCAATTAGGAGACACAAACCCTCCCTGGACTACTACAGATATTGCCAGAAAAGTATTTTTAAAAGATTTTTCTCCTGAAATCTTTCTAAAAAAAAAATATTACAAAGAACTTTTTTAAAAAATGGCAAAAATATCAATAGTATCTCTATAATATCTAAACACAACTTTAATAATATCTTAGCTAATAATTAAACATGTACAATGTCCAATTCTCTATTTGTTTAATAATAGAAATCCTGCAAGTGCAAGGTAGAACACAGGGATGGCCACGGGCCCATTGCCATGCTAGACCTGACCCATGCATTACACAAATAAAACTGCTACCAATGGCCTGGAAGAATCATCAGCACCCTCCTGTACTACTGATATTATCAAGTAATTACCAATAATTTTTGCTGATACTGTATTAGTTCTCTAAATTACAGATTGTCCTCTCTGAAAGTAGAGCTATATGGAAGACAGACAGTATTTTTAAGGAAGTGTGAAACTTTGTGCCAAATATTAGTATGAAAATCACATAGGGTATTACTGTGCACATGTACATTCACAAGCATTAGATGCACACACATTTGTTCACCTATGTACTTGCATATGTAGAATACATATAAATAATGGATGAAATGGACTTGTGTGTATGTATTTGTGTGCATGCTTATGTACACAGGTACATAAATATGGAGGTAAAAGTTCTCTACCCTGCATGTAATTATATGTTGTTTAGACTGACACGCCTATACATAATATGGATGGAATTCACTATGCTAATTGTTAGTAGTGAGAACTACAGTAATTGATATAGTGCTTGCTCTCAGATTTTCTAAAGCAGGGATCTCTTCCCACTCTGGTTTTAAAAGCAATATTACAGATCCACAAAGAAATATATTTTCTAATAACAAATATTTTTTCTTTCAATTGTTACTGTATGATTCATTCTTTCTAGATTTGGTTGGTATCAGTCAACCCATTTTGTGTAGTTCTAATAATTTTTGAAGAGGTATTTTACCATACTGGCACTTTTTTTATACTAAAATGGTTGCTTCACTGCTGGAGCTAAGGAAGTAAAATCAAAACATCACCCCTGATGAATTAAAATTTCTACAACTTATATGATCATCTATGACCTAAGGCATGTTGATTATACCTTTAAAGGATAATGAATTGTATGATAGGGAAAAAAAAAAAAACATTTATAAAAAGGCTCAATAATTTATTTGCTCGCACCCAGCTTTCTTTCTAATTTACTCCCAGAAAACTTCTGTTTTAGGAAAATAGGAAAATGACATTTCTTGTACAATGCAGAAATTACTTAGTGATACTATCTGATGAAGTAGTCACTTTTATTCATTCCTTTCTTTGCTTGCAAAGAAAACAAAACAGCTGAAAGGAGATAGCAGGAGACAGAGGACACAGTAACTCTGGATTCCATGCCACAGCTGTAGGGTGCAGAGGAGACTCACCCTAATGAAGTCCATATACTATCTTTAGAACTATATCAGTACAGCTCAAAGCAAACTCTGATCCTCCCTGGAACACAAAGCTGCTATTACTGATTATTGTTTTAGTTGACTTCGACATCAATTCCAAAACTTAGCTCTTTCTTTGCAATAGGAAGTCCAGGCAAGTATGCAGTGAATGCCTAGATCTGAACCCTGACAAGCCAGGGAGGCTTATTATTCTGCTGCTTATAACACAGCAGCTCCCTTCCTAATAGGCATTTAGAACAAAACAATGTTTCTCTCCTGCAGGGTTTTATTTGGCCTTTAGATTAAACAACGCTCTAGGTTAGTAATCAGGTTTAGCAGACAGTTGTCACGGGGTCACCAGCAGCTACTTTGTTTTCCCTCAACACTGTGCTCTCTAAGGTGGTGATAGTGCTAAACAGACTACAGCTGATGGGAAAAGTAGAAGGATGAACGAACAGCATCCTAAAAATAATTTTTTCAAAAGAATAGCAGTCTACTGAAACATTACAGACAAGAGAGATTCAGTATAAACACTAGTAAACCATATATATCACCTCAATGAATGCTAAAAGCCTACCCTGGTAAAGCAAGAACAAGGACATTGGATACTTAGCTCACATTTTTCATGCAAAAAGTGGGGTGTATGCTTGTACATGTGGCTTTTTTAAAATCCAAGTTAATATGGAGGTAGAACAATTCTTTAAATTGAAACTAGACAAGCAGAGTCCTGATGAAAACTTTGCTTTGAAAAAAAAAAAAAAAAAAAGAGCATAAACATTTAGGATCTGGCTACTGCAATGCTCACTGAGGTTTAAACACATATAAAATGCCAGGAAACATATGAGCATAAACTATTATACAGCAGACAAGCTGTTATATTTTTTTACTTTATCGATTCCTGTTCAGAGGTGGAAAGGCCAAAAGGATGTGCAGCTGAAGTGCCCAGCTTTGGCCTTCTCCCAGCACCACAGAGTTTGCTTGCTTGATCTACTGAAGCAGAAAGTGCCCTGAAAAATCTCCACTTTGTTCTGAACACCCCTGTTTGCCTCCAACACTGAACACCTGCACATCACAACCTCATCAGTAAGGTCTGTAAAAGAGACCCATTTGTGGGAAAACACTCAGTCTGCTGTCCTTTGGCTCTCACAAACTTGGGTGATTACGGTTAAAGTAAATTTGCTGTGGTTTTTGTCTTGGTTGGTTGTTTTTGTGTCTTTTTTACTTCCATTAAAACATGTGGCCTAAACACCACAGAATAATGAATAACTGCGCTAACACTGATTTGGACTACCTTTGAAACAAATGCCAGTAGATTTTCCTCTGGCATCTACAAAAATGCACCCAAAACCTGTGTAGCAAAGAGAGGCAGGGGATTACATTTTACAGTTGTAGGGATGTTATGTGCTATCATCCACTACAGCCACAGAACTCTATTCAGATGGTGAAAAATGACACGTGTTGGACTGCTCCAGGATTTAGTAGCTGAAAATAATGTGTCTTTGAGAATACACTGCTTCATGAGTATGTCTTTTTAAAAAACTACTGGACTATGTTGGGTGTAATAAGGAACACATGTAACTCCTACTTCAGATGAGAAAAAAAAAAAGGAAAGAAAATGTTTTCCTTTAGCAGCATGTGATTCAATTAACTCTTTAAGCTCTTCTCTTTTCGCAGCTGTTTAAAATATAATTATTTTCCAAAAGACAGCAAAAATGATAGCCCCAAAGGCAAAATGAAGTCTTATATGATTTTTCTCTGTTATCAGACATGGATCAAGTGCTAATAAACACCTATACATCTAAACAGCTTTTTTGAAATACGTGGAACATTACAGAGTTTGCAGAAAGCAAAACCCACAAGACACTAGGCCTGTTTTATTCTGATATTTAGGTTAGGTAAGTTCAAGTTGTTTTTTCAGCCCTAGCATTTTACGATTTATTTTCTTCTAAAAGGAGAGATCTGTGATTCTACATTCACTCTTTAGTATGTTGTAGAGATAGATACCTGTATGCAAAGCCACGAAAATGCCCTGAGTTTGTCCTTTTTACATGACACAACTTCTACATAATTTTATATCTGACCACTCTATGCTACTGATGCTCCATAAGGACTCTGTAAAAGCTGGAGTTGTTCTTGAGCTCTTTTGGTAACATTACAGCCCGAAGCAAGGCTAAGCACCACCTGCACCATATTTATCTACTTGTTTATGAAAGAGTTTCCCCCTCATTGTGTGGATAACTGACCTTAGCCATAGCTAATAAGACATGAGCTTCTTTGAACTATGCAGCTTTACACTGAATCTTATAAAACACCTCAGTGTTATCCATACAGCTTCACTGAGCTCCTAATGACCTGAAACACATTCTCTCTCCAGTACTGTCACCACAGACAAGGTGTGGTCCAAGAAACAAAAATAACCTGGCCCAAACTTTGCTTTGGCCATCTGTTTATGTAGACAAGCTTCTTCCTGGCTACTAACAGGTTTTTATAAAGTAGAGAATCAAGCAACATATAGATATTTATGCTCCACCCTCCACACCATCTCATCTTACAGCACCAACCATACAGTGACAAGAACGGCTTGCTTGCTGAAGGCTAACTGCTTCTGCAGCCTTCCCTGAGTGCAGCTGTGTTTCCAGATGTGTGTCTAGTTAGTCAGAGACCTCTGGAGCTTCATCTCTCCTCAACATTAAGCCTTTAAACAGGTTGGGATCTACACAGTCTGTGTTGAAGAAAATACAATTTTACTTAACATGAACACCCTGCTCAAACTAGTTCCAGTAAATCAGATGATGTTCTTATCAACCTATTCCAGACACGTCTAACTTTTTTGGTTGGTTTTTTTTTTTTCTCCTTTTTTTTCCTGTAATACACAACTGAGAACAGGAACTGGCACAAAAGCAGTGGTGCCAGCTAAACTGCCTTGTAGGGGGACATTTTTCCCAGGTTACACTATTGTGTTGTTGAAACAAGTCACTGGAATGGACACAAAAACCCCAGAGTTTCTGCTTGATATCTTTTGTTTCTATCTTTTGCTTAAGAACATTAATGCTTTTATTCCAGTTGATATAAATAATAATTAAATAACAGCTAATTTATACTGGTTTATAGTTGAGGGGAATCAAGACTGTTTCTGTTCATTCACAGGTACTGTTTGATGATTTAGGATTCTGTCAATAAGCTAATGCTTACAATTAATTTTAAAATGAACCAGTTGAACCAGTACAGTGCTAGAGCTCAAGTGTCAACTACATATATACATGAAATATAATAAATCCTGAAGTACTACTTCAAAATCCAACCAATTTGTCTAATTTGTGGGTTAGTACACACATAAGTAATATAATCACTTTAATCATTCCAAATAAGCATACAGAGGGTTTCATTTTGTGTTTTACTTTTTCCCCAACAGCTCTATACTAGTTGTTCCTGATGATGTTCCAAGCAGAGCATTCCTAAGAGTCACTCGTGCAGGAAAACAGTTGAGCTAAACTCAAGTTGCCAGCTCTTTTCTAATTTTAAGTTTAGCTCTCCCATTCTGAAGGAAGCATTCCTCTCCAATACTAGTTAAAAGAGCTTATCTAATTTAACTTTCATTTTTTCCTTAAACATCTGGGAAATTTCATTTCTCTAATCAGTTTCTTACTTTCCTCCACTAATTACAATCCTGTTTTTTCTATGTGTATCATTTCCTGTGTGATAATTTTTTCATCATTGGGTTTCTTGCTCTTTATATATTTCCTAGATGCCGGTGATCAAACTCAGAAAATGCAGCTTATTTACGTTGTCCCAGTTCCCCTTAAAATACTCAGCTAAAATGTGCCTCCAGAAGTGATTTCCCTCTATGTATACTTGAATATTTAGCATGGCTCCCAAAAATGTCACTGTTTTTTGCCCTGTTAGCTCCATCATCAGCAAATTCTAGGACTTCAGTTTACTCTAACATGGTGAGACGCCCTTCAGAGAACTTGGCCACCAGCTGTCCCTGTGCTCGAGGAGGCCAAAGTCACACGCAGCACAGTGACGCTGTCAGACAAACACCACTTCTCCCTTTCACTTTCCCCACTGCCTCTTCTTCCTTTCTCTTTCTCCTTTGCCCCAGGCCATATCTTATTCCCATTCCCAAAATTAAAAGGTTTCTTCTTCCTTTCTCTATGGCTCATGAAATGCTACCCCGTAGAGCTACACTGCTACAGGGGCTCAGCCTTTCAATTTGGAATACTTTCAAGTTTTATCCGTGTTTTCCTTCTTGTATCATCAGAATCCCTTTCATACAGCTTTCAGGCTATTTCATAAATAACAGGCTAAAATCTGGACTCTTTTCACCAAGACAGATACTGTAGTCACATCGTGTACATACTGAATTTCATTCTACAGGCAAATCAGGATTTTTTTGAGTGCTACTAATTGAAGTAACAGCACACAACTAGGAAAAGTTATCAAATGCTGAACACAGACTTTCTAGTTTCCACAGTAATAGACTATCATCTAAACACTTTTACACAACTCCTATAATAAGCTAAATAGTGAAGACTACCTTGAAAAACTTAAATGTTTATCATACCTATTTATTAGTATCAGGGGCACAAATTTGAAAGTTTTCCCAAGATAGGGCTTTGAGCTTTTTAAAAAAATTACCAAAATTATAAGATTGTATTTAACTAACTTAATGGTTTCATTTGCATTTCCTTTGTATAAACACAGTGGTATGTTTACCAAACATCCATTTTCTTCTAACCCCAGATCATAGAGTCTTGAAACCTCACCAAAAAAAAAAACCAAAAACACCAAAACTTTTTAACAAACAGAAATGTGTTCACTATATCAAAACAAACTTAAATAAATAATTCCTACAGTGTGAAAACTGAAATCTAATAACTCTGAATGAAAGAGCTCTGTAACATAAAAGTTCCTGTAAACCCCCACAATATGTCCAAGCACGACTAAAGACAGACTTACATAATATATTAGCTTGTAATTGCAAAGGACTCCTCAGGTTTTGTAATCAGTTCTCACCCTTAACCGCAAACCAGGAAAGAATTGTTATGATATTTCACAGCTACGTACATTGCGTAGCTTAAAAATATGGCTTAGAAATGTATCTTCTTACCAAAGTTAAACACAAGTTTAATTTCTTTCATTCATTTGAGGAAACTGAGGATCAACATATGCTGTTTCACATGCTGATACTTTAAGCAAAATAACAAAGATTCTTCTAAAAACTAAACTCTCTTATAATGAAAAACAGAAAGAAAAGATTTTGTTCCTTTGAGAAGATGATTAGCTTACCTGGTTTTGCCATTCCACACCGACAGCCCGAACAATATTATCAGCTCTTCAGGTACTAATTCTTGCTAACTGGAAGGATATTTTCTCTCTTGCTGGATTAATAATCAACTTTCCTGATAGTTCATTTGTAATTCTCTGCTGGTTAACCCTTTGCAGGGCTCCCATTCTGAATGAAGCAGCCTACACTCTTCGGCTCATTCTAATACAAAAATAACAAAACATAGGCTAGCAAATAAATGAGAACTAAATAGCAAGCTAAAGATAAAAATTAATAATAGTTATCTTAAAAAACTAAAAGCTTACAAAAATTTAAAACAAGACTTCCTTTTTCTGAAAGACTCTAATTACTTAACCTAGTTGCTGGTAAAACAATGCATCAACAACCTGGGAGCTGTAAAGTCCAATGGCTCATAGGACTGCAGGCTCCCAGGAAGTCACAGCTTGACCTCTCATCTTCAGCCAGCCAGCAAGTATGACACATGCCTGCCTAATTCTGAAAATAACATCTTTTATTAGTGAATAGTGCACTGAGAAATTGCCACAGTTATCAGTTTGTGCAAGGCCACCCATCTGTGTTGTCAGAAAGCAAGAGCAAGAGTGGCCAGGAGTAAAAATGAGATAAGAGAGGCCCAGAATAGCTAAAAAGGGGAGTTCAAATGAGGTCAGAACATTTTAAGATGGGATACCTAAAAATTATATATAATTTTTATTTTCAAGTGTAATAGTAGTAAATTACATATATGTTATCCGTTTCATAAAAATTCAATACAGCTCTGGCAGCTCTGTTGTGAAATGAGTAAAAAGATTATAAAACAAACCTGGTAAAAGAGTTCAGAGATCTCATATAAGAATAGAACATTCTGGAAATGCTCCCCCAAAGAAATTAGTCTTTAGGAGATATGTCATGGACCTTGGGACATGCTTTGATTGTGGACAGAGGTAAGAGGAAAAGAAAAATCAACTTGTTGCATGGATGTTGCATATGAGGGCATAATGCTACAAAAATAGGGAAATAATAAGAAAGGGGGGAAACTGTCTTTCTGAAAAACAGTAAATTGGAGATTTGGATGCTCTTGGAAAAATATAAGAGGTGGCAGCTCTATTCACTAACAGAAATGCTTTCCTCTTGAACTCTGCTATAGCTGTTTTATTAAATAATGTGGCAGTAGTTCTGCTTTTCCCTTAAAACAAAGACACAGAGTCTCCTAAAGCTTCTGCATAGAGACTTTAAAGATGAGACTTTATCTATTTCCTTTTGCATAAGAGTAGTCCTATAGCTAATCTATTTTTACACAACTATAGGTCTCTGCTCTCTGTTCAGCAGTGCCTAATACAGTTTGCTGTAAACTTTCAGCAATATGTGCTGTAGAATTTATGATAAAATGCTATAAAGTTTTGAAGCAAATTTATTTCATATTTACAGCTAATTTTATTCTGTTTTTGAAGGAAAACCTTTTAGGAACGCCAATAATGTGAGAAAGCTACAACAACTAAATTTATTGTTAACTATCACATCAGTGGTACTCCAGGGGACTCCTCTTCATGGGAAGAAAGCTTAAACAACATTTTCTAACACATTGGATTGCTTCCCAGAGATGTGATGGCCTACAGAGGCAGTGCTGAACAAAGCAGGCTGGAATAGTAAGTCAGTAAACAACCCTCTTCAGAGGATGGCCACAAATAAGTGCAACTTTGTTTAATAAAGGCGAATTATAGTTATCTTTTGTTCTGTAGTAGGTGCATTATCTTTCTCTCCTGTTCCACCTGACTAAACTGGTAGTATCTTTTGTATCACCTGACTGAGTAGCTGGCTGGAAATAATGGGACCAAACAATCCACTATTGTTACAAGAGACAATGACCTTTCATGTCCTTGGAGCTCGCCATGACCTTTCATCTTTCCTATCCTCCAATGGTCTCCTCTAACAACTAAAACTGCACCCTGTTAGGCTGAATTCCAGATTGTCATAAAAAGCCCCTTCCTTTCGAAACAAAACCAATTTTTACACCAAGGTGGTGGAGAAACACAGGTCCATTGTTCCCGCACAGATGGAAGTTAGAGTTACTAAGGCAACAGCTCTAATCCCTCTTTTTACCACCTTTTTCACATCATTGGCCTATCAAGTGTGCTACCTTTTAACTCATAAGCTCAAAAGCTGGTAGTCTAACTGACTGCCCTAATTAGCTACGATTTTCACAGTACAGACAACATGATGAGCTAATCGAAATTTGCAAAATAATGACGTACCTCCAGCAAATATTCCTCCTCCTGAGGCCCAGTCTTAGAATAACAATAATGAGACCATTATTAGAGGAGGGCATTAAAATGCTGCACTGCTGCTAAACAGAGAACTTAATTGTTCTGGTCTTGTCCATTGAATCAACAACCTATTGTTGTGGACTTGAAAAATAAAGGACTGGAGAATGGGTGCCATAATGATTGGTCTGTGCTGCCATACCAGCACTCTGTAGAATTGTTTTCCTTTTGAAACTCTTGATGGACTAGTAGTTTTGTTTAAAAGTAATATAAAAGCCAATTGTCTGGATAAAAAGTCCTATTTATTGAAATCTTTAGAAGCAGTTGCATGGATTTGTTCATGACCCCCAAGATAAAAACATAGGGACCATAATAATGCTATTTGTGGCAACCACTGATGTAGTGACTCTGCTTGTAGATAACGCTGTCCTGTCTGGCTACTGCAAAAGGAAGGAAGGCATTTCCTTTGCAGACAGAAATCATGGCAGAAGGTCAAACAGTGGACAGACCCAGTTCATCTGTAAAAATGAGGGTGTTTTACTAAGGAAAAAAAAAAAAAAAAGGCATAATAAGTTTGGTCATTTACAATTCAGGGTTTAGGACAAACTGATAAAAGTTATCTCTGATCAGTCGCAACACAGGACTTCTTTTTTGTTATTTAGTTTTTTTGTTAATTAGTTTTCAGATATTAAAAATTACAGACCTTATTTTTTTTCTTCACCTCTATAGAATTATATCCTAAATTTTGTCCTTGGGAAACTGAATAATGTACACCTTGAGATGCAGTGATTGAACTGATGCAAATTGTAGCTTACTGTTAGCTTTGGATAGTCTTTATTTAAATCTGGGACTGGGAAAAAGAGACATCTAAAATCTCTGATGTGCCTCTTAATTTTGGGGGATTTTTAATTTCTCAGAAATTAGAAACTACAGCTTTTCACAAATGTTTCAAACAAACATGGTCTTGAGAAAAAATACTCTCCCAAACCAAAAAATCATAGTTTTATGACATAAAATCATTGTTAATTAACACTACCCTGCATTCCTCTCTTAGCTTATGCTGCAATAGGACAGTTTAAAACATAAGCAACAATAGATTTACACTTTGGAATGCAAACTAAAATCACATATTATTGTATTTTTATAGTTATGCCTCTTAACGCATCTTTCTACACACAAATTGCTCAAAAAATAAGATATTACTCTAGATTAATATAAACAATGAAAAATTGTAACATTTGGGCTTGCAAGAATTTCCATTAGTAATTTGCTATTGATTTCAATGGGAAAAAGTTTAGGGCTTAATTTTTTCTCATTCTTATCAACATATTTTAAAATCAAATGGAGAAAAATCATTGTGAAAAGGGAAAAAAAAATAGGAGAGGAAAACTTAAAGGCCAACCCAAAAGGTATTTTCAGCAGTTCTAGGAACTGTTCATAAAATAAAAAAAAATCTTACATGCATTTGCAGAACACATTTTCTTTAAACTCCTTTCTTTTGTAAATTGAAAAATGCCTAATATAAAGTAGTATTAAATTGTAAATAAGACCTCTTGCTTCATTCAATCCATGCTTTGCTTCATTTATCTTCATCTTGTTAGGCTAAATTAATTAACAATCTCTGTGTTGCACACTTTCTCTTTTCATTACATCAAATAATGGCCTGGATATGGGAGAAAACCCTCACCACAGGCATCTTGAAACACTACCTTGAGGAAGAGTCTCTTACATATGCATTGCTTTAGCAATATTAACTAGTTGGATGTTATGACATTTATTAAATAGATCCTTCAATCCTTCACTGGTGTAAAATAATTGTTCTGATTTTGTGAGAAACAAAAACGTTTTTTTAAAAAAAATCAGGGGTTTGCAGTAGATCATGTTTACTATTTGCGAGCCACAAGTACTAAAAAGAAAGAAAATACCTAAATAGCTTTAATTAATGTTTTATTCAATATAAAAAACCCTGCAACTTGAATACAATTTCTGGCCAACTGTGTATACAGTCCAAAACATATTAATGTGTCAAATTACTCAAACCAAGTTGCCATATCATCTGTTTGTGAATGTTCTGTATCTAATTAATTGAGTGTCTGAGACAGTTTCATGGGTAAATCTGGTTATTTAGATATTGTAATGGGGTACAATGTGCTGGACTATTAGGCAAGTTTTCTTCCCTTAACCTACATTATGGCATCTAGAGCAAAAGGACAAAACAGTAAAGCCTTTTTTAATCTCACCCTGATCAAACAACCCTCTTTCTCCAATCACAGCTTTGTGCGTGATATCTTTCTGCTAGTGTTTCTTATTTAATTAAAACAGACACTGACAGAAGGACATGGATTAGGACTGTAATGATGCATTTACTTAGATTAATCGGAGGCTCCTTTTGGAGTAATGGCTTAAACAAAGAACAAAAGGAAATTGTTATGAAACAGCCTTTTATCCCAGGCAAAGGTCAAATTATGAGGTTTTTAATTTTGTCAGCCTCTGTTATATTGGACCTTTCTACTGGAACATGAGAAGTGCTTCTCTCCCCTTCGCCCCCGAGCCAAGCCAGTTATTATAATATAGCCATTAAAGCTGCAAATTAAAATGTCTGATTTTAAACCAGGTTGCTTAGCTTTCAAAACTGTCTAATTAGCATGTTGTGCATTGTTGTGAGGGAAAGAAACCTAAAATGCTAATGACCTGCTGCCAGGTGACCACGCTGCTGTGCAAAATAATACAGGCTCATTCAAGTAGTAGTAATACCAGCAACACCCAGCTCTTATGAATTACCCAGCTCCAGGTCTGCTCTGCACCACACGTGCTTAAAGAAACAAGAGTGCATCCAGCCAAAGATCAGAGTTCAGCAGTCAGCACAAGGGATTGTTGTATGTTAACTGGGAAGAAGTCTGTGCCCATTCAGACACTGTGAAGCTGGAGAAAAACATTTGAAATCGTCACAGGCCAGGTGATAGCAGGGCCGGGCACAGAGAAAAGCACAGAATGGAATATTCTTCCCCTTTTGGGCAGAAGCTACAGATGCACTTCTGGGTATCTCAAAGCAGACAGCCCCAACTTTCTGTGATAAATTCTGCTTTTGTTCTTTGTTCACAAAAGGGCAGCAATGCATGAAAACACCCCAAATACAGGTATATTTTTGCCCTTTCCCATTTTGCCATTCACTGCAACAAGTTCATTGAACACACAAAATTATGTGATGATATTTTCTTAAAATATGCTACAGGAGAAATTCTGGTAATGTGTCTTCAAAGACTCAAACCAAATAGAAAACATTTCCTTAAACCTCATGGTACTTGAGGCTCTGGGTTTTTGAATATTGGATTTTTAGCAAACTTACTTCACACAAAATTCCAAAAGAAAAGAACCCTCACATTCCAGTGACAAAATGAAGCTTTAAGTAACTTCCTTTTTTCTGAACTGCAGAAATACTCATTAGTCTTCTGTGCCACCAAAACTGTACACAGACCCAATCCCCCTCCTGCCATGCAGTCCACATCTCTGGCAAGCTGAAATGTCACCCAGCACCCAGGGGAACACGACCTGACACCAACAAAGAAGCAAAGCTTCGCCTCCAGTGCCAGCACTGGGTCCAAACAGCAGCAGCAGAGGCAGCTGCTCAGCACCACAAATAATACCATCCTGAAAAGGCCAGAATCATTAGCAGTCAAGATTAACCCCACTTGACCTGCTTTTTACCAACAGTTGAGGGAAAAACTACTTTCTCTGTAACTTGACATCTTCGCCACAAAGATCGCGGCCCAAGCCCTTCCAGACATACCAGCACAGCGTTGACAGCGTTCCTCAGGGGTCACACAAGTAGGAAGTTGGATAAGATGTTGAACAGCTATGCTGGCCTTGATGTCTGCTCATTCCCAGAAATCTCCTGCCTTTCTCAAGTGATCCCTAATTGACCGTTAAGGGACAAAACTGACTGCAAAGTGTCTTTTCAGTAATTTTTAATCCTCTGTGGCGTTATATTTTACTTACAAGTTCATCAGCCTGGAGGGAAGTTACTATGTGAATTCAAATCCCAGTGTCCTCAAAACTGCTACTCAATGAAAATCACAATCCAATTCCTCTCCAGATAAATTACCAAGTGACTAGGTTAAGCAAACCATACCCATGGTCCATTATGTATTATCATCTCAAACCCATGTGTCAACACTCTGTATTGCTTGTCTTCTTTTTACACAGATTCTGCCACATTTTTGCCACTGTACTCCCTTACCATGTAATCTCAATCCTGAAAAACAAAAACAACTTGCCTTGGAAAATATTAAAATGATTACATGAAAGCCACTTACATGGCCTACATATAAAAGCAAACTACACATATTTGCAAAGATAGAAAATCCAATTTACTTAACACTCAAATACATGAGTGGCTTAAAAAGCGGCAAACAAAATGTTAATAAAATTATCTACATAGCTATATTCAGTCTGGTTAGAAATAGTCTGAACTCCACAGTAGTCTTCTACAACTTTGAGATATCACTGTCATCAGCCAGTACTACCATTTATTTATTTGTTTAAACTTCTGTTCAGCCAAGATAATCACATCTTAAGATACATGAACCTGTTTTCACAGACACATGTATCATCCACTAGTGTTCTTTGGCTGCCTCTTAGTTGTTATTTTTTCCTGAATAAAACCACCTCTGTGAGACAGAAAACACACTGCTAAGTTTATTTATAAAGAAAAAAAAAAGAGCTAACATGTAATGAAAAACAGACTTTGTTCATAGTGATAGGTGGCTCTATCCTTTACGACTCACAGTCAGGAAATTCTCATTATTTTCCTTCATAGAATTCAACCTAACAGTGTGTTTTAGAGGCATCTTGGTATGGCTACTGCATTGATATGCACAGTGCAAGTACACCATTTCCCAAAAGTTCTATTTGTTCCTTAAAATATATTAAGTATGCCAACACCCTTTTAGTGAGTAAGTAATAAAATCTGCATTAGTATCCTACACAGAATATGAATTCATGCTTTAAGATCAGAGCTGCTTAGATAGCAAATTATCTGCATCATTTCCCATTTAGCAGCTAGAGAGCTGTCCAGGTACAGTCTGTGCCTCCATGAAAATGGTACTTCATGTCCTGCATTTTTTGCTGAATATCCATGTGTTATGTAGAAAAACATGTAAAAGAACAGCAGTAATCTAAGAATCCAGTGCAGGAGCCTGACAAGACTCAAGTTGTCACAGCAGCCACTAGAGGCATATCAGAAATGATGCCTCAGGTTTTAGCTTTTATATTTTTTTCAGATTCTGTACCGCTTTAGTGTGTAGTTCTGAGCTTCATAGTAGGGGATGGTGAGCTCTCTTCACAGAGTAGCTAGACAAAACAATTCCTTCTCTAGCTGGGCACCAAGGACAAATGATCCAAATCTCAGGCCCAAGAGCATAAACAACATGGACTGAAGAGAGAAAAACAACAAGGATGGGACTTCATAACCTAAAGCTGTAACTGGATGATTAACTCCAATATACTAATGGATGAGAACTTGTAAAAGAGTGAGACCCCATGACTGGTCATCCATTTTGTGACCATTTTGGGTTCATCCTGGGTGTAGCCCTGGCTGGGCTCTTGTGCTGCCCAAGGTGTATCCATTGAGGCCTTTTAATAAATACCTACTTTATTCTTTAGCTCTGTCTAGCCTCTGTTCTAGGTCAGCCTTCCCAAGGCATCAGAAACACTGGCAAAGCAGTCAATAGTGCACAGTCCTGCTGCTTTGGTGCAGAACAAGGCACTGATTAGCCTTGGACACATCACAAGTTCAACTGGGTCCATTAAACTGTACCTCTGAGTAACTGTAGTGCTGTGTCACATTGACCCTGGGAACTCTGGTGGCCAACACACTGAGCAAAGACAATCTGCTTCCTCACTTTTCCAGCATCACTTTCATACAGCCGGGCAGAAGTCACAATATGCTCTGCACTGATGGACAGCAGAATAAAATTATCTTCAGGAAAATAAAACATCGTCAAGCCAATGACATTTTGTGCATAATATGTAAGGAGATTTGACTCAAAGAGAGGAAGAAAAGAGAAGTGAGTTCCTGCTGTTTCTTTACTCAAGTAGCCCCCTAGATTAGTTTGTAGTTACATATATGTAGGTGTATCTGTAGAATTTAACCTGTACAGTATGGAAGTACATATACATCAATGGAACCTATATAACAGTCATACAATGAAACCAAATTCTCCTGTCCAAATTAACAGCTTGCACAGAACAGCAATTTTCTCTATCTTCACATACCACGAATGAAGAATGGCTCTTATCTCTGAGCAGCTGCTCTCTGGGTTTGCCCCATTATGCACAACCTCCCTCAGGTTTTTCCATGTGTCCTCCTCTACAGGTTCCCTGCATCCTGGTCTGCCTGGTCAGGCCCTACTGGCATCACTGTGTGCACAGCTTTTTGTGTCTGTCAGCTGAGAGAAAGCAGAACTGCCTGCTCCTTGGGTTTCCAAAACACTTCTTCTGGGCCACACAAACCAGCTCTCTTTCAGCCCGAACTACAGGACCAAGCAAGTAGATGTCTGAATTCAAGTCAGATTGTCACATTCACATTCACAAATTCTTTTTTACTATTTAATTCTTCTGCAGCCCTAGATATCACACCTCACTCCAGAACTCCATGCCTATCTGAGTTGTGATACAATCCATAAAAGTGTGCTCAAATCCTTTACAAAGCTCTTATTTGGTTTTGGTACACAATGAATTGGGGTTTTTTACCCCTGAATTACCATTGAACTTCTCACCCAACATGCTAAACACTCTTCACAAATGGAGCCTTCCTATTTTCATATCTGCTAATTTTTTAAGTCCTGAGGATAAACTAGGTAAATTATGGAAGAAAAATAAACCGCACAGTCAACTCCATTTTTCTGATTTTTTTTCACTCAATTTCAATAAATTATAAGGCTATTATATTCCAAACTGTCTTCTGCAAAAGAATATTGATCTATGCAATTCATCAGTGATTTTATAATGAGTGTCAGAAATTAATTTGATAAACTATTTCATATTTTATGTGTGTATACGTATATATATAAAAAGAATCTGTTAAGGGATTTCAGTTTGCTGTTGAAGCCAGCACTGCTTAGAGGCAGAAACCACCATACATATACAATTACAGTGTCAGACTTACACCCACAAGACAACCATGTGGTGAACTTCCATATCTCCTCATAAAATGATTCACTAGGTAACTTTTAGCATTTCCCACTAGTCAAATTATCCCAATCAGTATTGTCTAGTGAAGGAAGCATACAAAAGTGCAAGGCCTAGTTTTGACTCAGTATCTGGCCTGCTATTTATCTCTTTGTGCCTGGGTTTACCTTGGTGTAAAACATCTTCACAAATCACCTTTCTCTACTGCTTTGAGATCGCCTGTGAAAAAGGAGGAATTAGAGAATCTGAACCTCTAAGCAGTATGAAACAGGGATCACTTCAAAATGAAAACAAATAAATCACCATAAAATTTTGGGGGTCTACTTGGTTTTAATTGCATGGGTTGGACTTGATGATCTTAAAGGTCTCTTTCAACCTAGCGATTCTGTGTGTGATTCTGTGTAATTTTCTTTCTCTAAAGTTGGGGCTTTCAATACCTTATCAGCCAGTCATACCTCTACATTGTTTTATTACAAAATGAATCAGAACAGACAAATTAATCAAGCCAGGACAGCAAGTGCACTATGTGTACATGATATATGCTGTCCATATCTGTCTTAGGTTCAGACCAAAATCCTGCTACAGCTGCATGAGCTTTCAGGCTGACAAATCTTTCTGAAGCTGTGCCACACAGTGTTTCAGGCCTGGAAGGTGCTGCAAACAGGCACTTGCATTACACTTCTCAAAGTCCCAAATATCAAAGTTTCACACATTAAACACCCCTCAAGAGGTACACCTGTCACAGTTTAATGATATGCACTGTCCAGTCTTTGAGCACTCATTTTTTTTCTGCCCATATAATTATCAGTGTTTTAAATATTTCCTTTCTAAAGAGTGGAAATTAAAATATAACCTATATGTATATATATAAAGAGAATATTGTAAACCACAGCACAGAGACTCATTTATAGCTCACTGCACTGTCAAAGAGCTTGGGGTAATAGATTTTGAAAAAGTGTCCATTTTGGTATATCTAAATCTTTACAAAATGTCTATTACAAGGCAGCTGGAAACTATCATACTAATGGAAACTAAAGCAGTTCAGTAAGCAAAGTGATGCAAATAAGTAAAACCACCTACATTTTCTAATGACTGTAATCAATTTCACATTCCATCAAGTTAACTTAACACATCTATAAAAGTTTAGCTTGTAACCACAGAGAATAAACTGTACAACTACCTGGTTTCTTCAACATTTGTGAAAAATATGATTATCCCAAATGGGTTTTGAAATTATTATCCTAAATGGGTGTCTGTGATTTTTTTATATATGCCCACCTATGCATGTGTGTGCACACATATATATGTAGGTATATATACCCATATATATAGTTACATTTAAGCAAAATCATTAGGTTGTGTTTTCAGCTTTTTTTTCAAAGCTCATCACTTGGAGCAGATGGAATACAAAGGCACTTCTCTGCTCTGCTACCTAAAAGAGGACCACAAGGTGCAGAACAGAGTAAGGGCTGCATGTGAACAGCCTCAGGGAACAGATGCCTCAGCAAAGGAGGAGGGAGCAGAAATAAGGAGAGGAGAATGAGAATGGCAACAGCTTGGGTGAGCCCAGGAACTCCCTCCAAAACTGCAGGAACTTCAGCCTAGCATCTGTATTTGATGGGAAATATTGGCAAACACTTCCTTCCAACAGACTTCTTCAAATTAGAAAAGGGATGTGAGAATTTAAAGAGTTAAATGCATAAATTTATAGCAAGGTTTAAGATACTCCCATATAGAGTGAATACCTTAAATCCTAGAAAGACAGCATTTTGCTTTACTTGCTTCCCTTCAAGCCATCACCTTTTTGTCATAATGAAATACACAGTCAGCCTTCACTTGGTAAAATATTTGTGTTGCCATGCAGTTAAACAAATGTTTTCTCATTTTCTTTTAAAATAGCCTCCCACCCATGTTTCTCTGAACAGTGGCCCATCAGTCCAGCTGCATAACATGTTCAAGCTGAGCAGTAAAATCTCATCTTGCCCCCATTAAAAGGGTCCTTTCCTTATTTTGTTAGCCAGCACACATGAAGAATTAATAGGACTTCAAATATAATGGAGTACATGTGCAAGGAACCCTGATTTTATAATATCCCCACATTCCACTATAACCCACAGCATCTGATCAGCATTCAGCATCACAGTTTTAGCACAGGCAAGTACAGGAGACCAAGGTAATCTTTCCTTATTTCTTTTACACGTGGATATTTCATAACTCCATTCAGTGCTGGTTTTCTTCTGTTTTTTGTTCTCCCTGATTCTTTGTATGAAATAGGAAGGATTCATGAGTATGAGTATCAAATTGATGGTGGATGCCTGCTATACCACACATTATAGTCTCGTAGATGTCTGCCCTGCAGTAGGGAAGATTTGCATGGTGTTTAAATGGGCAAGATCTATACAAAACTATAGTTAAACATTATTATGTTTATGTGTTTTCTCTATACCAACTAGTAAAGAAAAATAATATTTTATTCCACTTTAGAGCAATACTTTAGTGCAATTAAATGAAATGGCTTAGCTCTGATACTTCTTTTAAAAGAATCATGACCAAAAAAGACACAATTTTAGGACACATACCTAGAAGATGATAAAGCAAATCTCACTACTTCCATATGAGGCAATATCACAACCAAATATATATTGATATTTAAAATCTGGGAATCATATTCCCTTCTGTAATTCTTTCATCTGTGTTCACAATTTATACAGGAGCTTTCAGAGGGGAAAGAATGAAGGGCTTGCCTTTAATCCTGAGGGGGTTTTATATGGGATTGTTTTTTTGTTGGTTTTTTTAAATCATTATACTCTCCCTTCCCATCACTGGTGACCATCACAGCAGCACCATACCTCCAGCTGTGAGCTTGAGCACACAGCTCCCTGAAGCCAAAACAAATGGTGCTTTTCAGATTTAGAACAAGGGACATTGGAAGTAGGGGGGAAAAAGCTTAAACTTTCCTTCCTTTTGAATTTCAGTGTCACCTCTCTTACTGAGCATATGACACAGCAACCTAGCCAATATGACAAATTACAAGAATAGCTACAGCAATTAAGATTACAGAAAATTATCAGATCTTTTAGTGGCAATTAAATATGGTGTCACCTTCAAGGGGAAAACACTTTAAATCCCATTTTACATGACATATTTGGTAAGCCAGACAGCCTAAACAGGCTTTTCTGTTACAGACCACAAGAAGAAATTTTTTATACACCTGATGTTTCTTCTCTCAGGAAGAACTATCACCTAAGAGGAGAGGAATTCCCACTTGCAGGAAATCCAGCTCATGGTAGACAGACAGACAGAAGGATGGATGGGAAGAGGGTAAATATCAACAAGTAAAAGGACAGACGATTACTTTGACCATTGTGCAACAGTTACAGAAAAAGAATTTAAAAGAAAAGTGTTTTTTCTCCCCATGAAGTCCAGAGTACACATTTTATTATAGTGAGCACTGACTTAATTTTCCAAGACTCAACCTGAGACAACAGCAGCTGACTACTAGCTCAGCAGCGAGAAGTCTAAAATTAGTATTTTTAAAAGTCTTTTTATTCTCATAAAATTTGTACATTAAAACTGACATTTTAAAAGGTTACTTCTGTGGAGAGGAACTAGCAGCTATCAAAAACTAAAAACACCAATCAAATGCAAACGTGTTTCAAACTAAACTCCAGATAGTGCAGACAAATCACCGCGCCAAGCAGCGGCGCAGAGCGGGCGAGAGCTTTGGGGAAAATTATAAATTAGGTAAATCTTCAAGTTATAGTATTATTGCATCAAAGCTGTGGTTTCGACATCCTAGAGCTAACTGCCAAACTGTCTGCATTATTCTACGTTGTTAGCCATACTAAGTGGATTTCCAAGCACTTCAAACAAATTATCAATTCCAATTGAGCAGGTTTGTGATAGAGCCAGAGAAAAAGGCTTTCTTTTAAAGACTGCCTGCTCTGTTTTTCCACCCCACTATAAAATACAACTTATTTGTATGGATTTTTATACACTTTCAGGTAAGAAAAACCAGCTACTCATTAACATGTCCACAAGTGTATTAAAATTATATTTACCCCAGTCTTTTATGTGTAAGATTTTTTTTTATCTATCACATACAGCTGTAAGTAGAAGAGACAAGTTAGTCCAAGGACATAATGTCTTTCAGGCTCTATAGCACTTAGCAGGTTACTGGGCCTCCAAGGCCTCACAGATTTAACCAAGACTTTTCACACAATCAGGTAAAGAGAGCTAAGCCAGTCAGCAGATGTCCCATTCAGATAACAAAGAGAATATTTTAGTGACAATGTGAGAAAACAACAGTAAAAATGGTAGAGAAACCCACTGAACCGTAGAGCTCTTTTTTCCTTTACAAAGAACCATTGACTGGAGTTTCTGTGACATTCACTGTAGTCCTCAGCGAAGTAAAAGTCAGTTGTGAAAGCTTTGTCACAAGAGATACAAATAAAAATCAACCACAACAATGCTGGGTGATCTTCTATATTTTTATTTCCTCTCTAGATTTAGTATGTTTTCATAGAAGACCCATTAATATTAAACACCATGTTAATATATGAAAGATTTCTGTCATACATGTCAGCATTAAGCTGATCTACATCACCCTTATTGATCCCACGGCCCTGTTGCTGCAGTTGCTCCTTCAGTTTCACCTCAACACTGCAAATTTTCAGTGTCCTCAAGTCCAAGTTAGCAATTTTACAACTTTCAAACAAAAAATGGCTGTTGGTACCCAAAATGTCTACACCTACTTGCAAACCAGTGAAGAGGTAAAAGCACTGTGGTGTGAACAAAGCCAGTTTTAGCCTTTGTTAAGGTCACTCCAGTTCCTCAAGTGGCTCTTCTTAGAGACCATTACCTCAGCGAAATACGCACACCAAACCATAATAATAATGGAGATAAACCCATCTGAAGAACCAAGTTTGGGGTGTGGTTTTGAATTTGAATCAGGGAAAAGATGACTACACACTCCGTGTTCTTGCTCTTCTCTAAGGCCAAGTTTAAAGAAAGAAGAATACTTTTCAGCTATCTTGGACCACATTTCAATGGCAAGGGAACTGTGAATGAAAGAAGTTTACAAAGGGGACTGTTAAACATTAAAGTATAGTATAATCACTGTATGAATTAGTCATAGCCAGTTTAGGCACTGTCCAACCCACTTTCCAACCATCTGCAACAAATGTGCTCCATTAAAACAGAACCATATGGAAAACAAGCTAGCAATTAACACAGCTTCTATGCATACCTCTAATACAGCACAGATTTCAAACTTTGAGTGAAACTGACTGCAGAATTACTTCCATATTGCTGCTGTTTAGACCTTGGCAACACGTATTTATCCTCACTCACTACAGTATGTCATCCCAAGATACTGCCATATCATCAAAATAAGCATGAAAAAACCACCCACAACTGAGCCACTCTTTGTGGTTTATAGCCTCTGTTAATAAAATATTTGCAGATCAAAGTATAACAGAATTTTTCAAAGATATGCAATACATTACTTACCAGTCAGTATCAAAACAAATAACTAATGCAGGTCAAATGGATTGATTTAATTGCTCTTGTACTGTGGAACAAAACAGGTCCAGGTTTGAGTAGCTTTCTCCTCTCCCAGGTTTTCTGAAGTGCTAGAGATGCTGCACTGAACACTGCGATATTTTCAATCCAAAGGGGACATGCAGACTTCCTTGTTCCAAAACTTAGAGCACTTAAGAATGCTCAAGGATAGTAATAATTTGGTTATTTTTCTTTAAGGAAATAACAAAATTAGAATATTTCAGAATTTTATCTGAGTGTACAAGATGCAGAAAGGGAAGTTTATGACAAAAAAATCTCCACCTGATTATAAGCAAAATCAAGTCAAAGTGAAGTGCCAATGCTCAGTACATACTATATGTCCCTTTCTACCCAGTCCATCAGAGCTCTTCACTTGAAAAGCCTGGCTCTTTAATTCAGCCTGAGACATTTGTTCACTTAAGCTCAACAGTTAAGCCTACAAGGTTTGGTCAGGGAGGTAAAACCCCACAGAAACAGGTAAGGGTGGCATCTGGAGGCCTCTGCCTCACAGCAGCTCACATTGCTCAGGTAAAGAAAGTACTAGGGAAAAAAAATATACCTAAATAATAAAAAAAAACCCACACTGAATATTTAAAACATGACACTTCCGATGCAAATTAAGCTGCTTTAAAACATGTAATATTAAAATTAGGGGGATTTTTTACTTGTTTGGGGTTTTTTTGGTAACCAGAATTCTACTTCAAAGCACCTGTATTTCCTCAGTTATCCAAGATGAAGTTAAGAAAAACTAACTACAGGCATCATTTTGCCACAGATTTCCCAATATTCCAAAGAAGATATTAATTTCATGAACTATTACCCCAGTACCTACACAATTTCAAAAGCATTGAAATTCTTGAAGCATCCATTCATGATTCTATGTCACCATGGGCCACACTGTTTCCAAAGACCCACAAGAAAACATGATGATCCTGGAAACAAAAGATTTGGAAGCAGAATTTCCCACATTTATTTAATTCTGTTCACACAGAAGTTTCTCCCCCATTAAGCAGAAAACAAGAAGAAACTTTAAAATAAGCTCCACATTTCTTCCTGTGTGTTTTTCATGTCTTGAAAGTTTGAATACTGACAGCAATAATACACTGTCCAAGTCTAATAGATTATGAAACAATATAACTTAGCTATTATTATACAGGTCTGCAGCTGCTTCTCAATTTTGCCCTTAGAACAGTCAATTGTTATAGCTATATAGAAGAAGATATGATATCTGTTAATGGATTTTAATTATCAGCATTTTAAGTTGTGTAATTAGACTCCAATTTTCATTTTTTCCAGAAAGCAAAGTTCTAGAAAGCTTTGTCCTGAAGATGTTCTTCCACCTATTACACACCCATAGGCTTAGGCACATTGACAGAAACAAAAAGATTAAACACAAATCATTTTAAAATTCAGTTTGGGGAGACATTATCAGCAATACTTAAATACCTAATACAAACAATAACTCATTTGGCTTAAAAATATACCCATAGCATCTGAAAGAGCTGAGGTAACATTGAATGGGATTCTGATTAACAACATTTTGGTTTAATAAAAAGAAGGTTTCAGTGATAGCCATATTAATTATCAGTTTGCAAATACGACTTTAAGTAAAGCATATGTATGTGTCAAAGACTGGCCTTCTTCCACTATATTTATTTTCTACATTCATTAAGTAAATGATACCTAGCCCAAAAAGTACAAAAATATTCAAATGGTATTAGTACTGCAAAAAATGCAATGCTTTGGAATTAGCACCTAACCTCCTGCATCCCCCATAAATTCTGACTAATTAAATTCCTACTACGTTATTCCTCCTGTTTTCCTCACAGCTGTTTTATATATTTTCACCTGTTTCACTTCTTTTTTTGTTCAAGTAACAAAAAAAGCTTAACCTTCCTTGATTGACAGAAAGGAATAACAATATTTAATTAACATCACTTCATATGTGACAAATCTTAAACTCCATTCAGTCAATAAGGCTCTAGGAAAGTATTCCCCCAACATTTTAAAAAGCTTTTTAAGAAAGCTCAGAACACTGTGTTCTTAATTCAAAGGCACATGCCGAGTTAATTATGGTCTTATGCTTTGACCAAAAGTAGGATTTGTGGGATTTTCTTTTTCTTAAGTCAAAGGATTCAAAAGTAATTTATGAATGATACTGAAATAATGCACGAATTAGCTGCTAACATGCTGTTAGATTCAAGTGTTAATATTTTTTTTTTCATGTACTGGGAGGGTCAGCATTAAAGTCATGCTGACTTGAAACTCTATTTATACTAAAAACTACATTAACTAAACAATCATGCTATTCTACAGTCCTCCTACTTACTTTTCAGTTATTGCTCTTGACTAGGTTACTTGTTTGGGAGATCTCTGCACAATTTCTGCCAATTCAAATATAGACATTTCCAGAGCTAAACAAATCCTGTAACAGTGTCACATATACTCTCCCAAGGGTTACTCCTTTATGTACATGATGTTTAATTCATGTTCCCACGTCTTTGTGAGCAGTTTCACTCCAGGTGTATACTACACACATCCTCACATCTCACTGCTGGGCTGTTTAAGCAACTTGCTTTACCATGACCTTGTTATTACTAACAAAGCAAATTGTTTTACTGTGACCTTGTTATTACTAACACATTTACAGAGAGGCCACAAATTGATTCATGGCACATTCTCAGGTGTGTGTGTGTGTGTGTACACATGCACACAAATGTAAAATGGCCACAATTCAGTAATGTTTATCAAAAGCATTGCTATCTATGTCTCAGTTGGATTTTAAAGAGCATCCCATTTCCTGTAGATTATTGATTCAAAATGTGATCTCAGGCTCTAACTCACACGGGATCAGCACCACTTC
Source organism: Urocynchramus pylzowi (assembly GCA_013397555.1). Taxonomy (NCBI): domain Eukaryota; kingdom Metazoa; phylum Chordata; class Aves; order Passeriformes; family Fringillidae; genus Urocynchramus; species Urocynchramus pylzowi. Next base: position 1,917,212 of record VZRH01005339.1, on the reverse strand, counting down.
TCTCCTGCACTGCAGCTGACAGGCAGAAAGGGCACTCAGGCTGAAGCAGCTAGTGGGGGAAAAAAGAGCCATGGACAGTTTTCTCTCCCTGACTTTCCCTTTCCCTTTGTGACATGGTCCTCAAGAGCAGACTGAGCCAGGCAGAGGCCCTTAAAGACATCCTGCAAGGATTAAAGACATTCCCTAGCTCCAGCCTTATCCAATCTTAGCTTGGGTCAGGACCAAGCTGAATTTCCCTGAATTTCTCATGTTGTTTGACCAGTTTTTATATTAACTTATTTTTTTTATCAACAACAATAAACACTAGTAACCATAAACATTCATCCAATGTATTCTGACAATCATTTCTGTTAGGATAATTTGCGTAAGCTATAAAATTATTTCAGCAAGAAAAAGTTCTTTCAGAAATGGCATAAGGAGTTATTCTCTAACAAGAAGGTATGTGGATATGCATAGGGTTTTGCCAAAGTGCTGTGAGCCCTTACCTAACACTTTTATATCTATTCTGCCTACTTTATACCTCTTGCCACAGTAACTCAATGAGCTCCATGTGACTATTTAGTTCTTTGCAAGAGGAGTGTGCTTTTAAACCAACAATGAGAAATGTGAAGTCACTTCTGCACTGTCATTCAGCAAATAAATATGATCCAGAAGTAATGTAATCTGCAGCTCATACTTCTACTGAATCATTTCACAGAGGGTTTTTTTTCTGTTTGTCCTGCTTCAGAGGTTTTGAAAACATCTTCAGCATATTCAATCATCAGTAAGGTCGGGGTTGCAGAAAAATAACACAGTATTGTAATACAGAATTAAAGGAAATGCCATGCCGACTCAGACTCGGGGAAGAGTATGGCTCAGTGACCAAAGTGAAACAATGCAAAAACAGTATAAATTTAGGGACAGATGACTTGGGAACATCCAGCCTGCATGATGAGAAAGGTGACTTGGGAATCCAGAAGCAGGGACTGGGCAATGCAAAGTTGGAGCAAGTGCAGCACAAGCGTGCTAAAAGCAGTGTCAGACTGGGCATCACAGCAGCCACCAAAATGGGGAACTGAAGCTCTCAGAACCAAGACAGAAGTTAGGAAGAGCAGTACATCATAAATGCCAGTGCATCCACTTCTGTGTCTTGCTGCAAGAGAAAAAGCAGCTTGCCAAGTAGCAAGTAATGTTTCTACTTCCATCTGATTTTTTTTAACTTTGTATGTAAGACACTTATACAGAAAATGTGCAAAACATGCATAGCTTTTCACAGAATAAAATGCCAGTATTACTTTAAATAATACTTTGGAAAAAAAAACTGCAACGACTGAAGTGATAGGAAAAATGATAGCTGTTTAAAAATCTCTCAATGGTCTCTCAAAAAAACCAAAGAATTTTCTATTTGAGTTTTCTACATTTTAGTTTCTCTTCTTGTTATATCTGCTGATATAATGTAAGGATGGACTTAAGAATAAAAGCAGCTCTAGAATTTGTAACATTGCTGCAATTTGTAAAATTATTTTTTCAGAAAAATACCTCACTGATTCAAACTGCTATTGGACTGTTTTTGTCATTTTTTTTATATAAATCCCTTGTCTCAATTTAAGAGACAAAACAAGTCAAATAAAAAGACAGGAAGAATCTAGACCATGGTACAATAAAGAAGAAGGAACGTAACTAAGGAACGGAGGAAAAAATAAGGGACAAGTGCATATTTAATGTTTTAGAATTATCAGTTTTCATTCTGATATTTCAGTACTAATGTTTTGGGTGCCTTAATTCTATAAAGTATAAAATTTTATAAACCGACAGCAAAAGTAGTAAGGGAATATCAGAAAACATTAAGGGAATACCAGAAAACCTTCAAGAATTTTTTCCCCTCAACTACCTAGTAGAGAAAGACTGTAAATTGTTCTAAAATATTTGTGATGGTAACCCCCTCTTCTTTCACTCAATACTCCCAGTCTTATGCTTGAATAGATGAAGGAGAAAAAGGCTTATTGATTATTCAGTCAGTGATGTCTCTTGGATAAACAGAAAAAAGGTTTGCCACAGAAAATATCTACAATGAACTCAAGATAATTAGGGGGGAAAAAAGCGACAAACAACTCTTCATTCATCTGCTAGAGAAGTTACTGCATTTCTAGCCCAGAAAAAGCAATTATTCAGACCTTGCCTCCTCTATTTCCTACATTGCTTCCTTCTTCTGATGAACAAGAGACCTTTCAACACAGATGTGGCAGTCTTGCTTTCTTTTCTGTTTTCTGCCCACAAGTAAATTTATTGCTCACGCCAGGTTGACAGCCCCTGAAACTGAAAGGGCTCCATTTATGCTGAGAACAGACACACCACTGGCCACGCTGGCCTCTTCACATTGCCCCACCAGTCTGCACTGACCCTGACCCAGAAGGAGCCAGAGTCAGCAGTGGGCAGAAAGATCAAGTTCCATTTCCATTCCAAGCCTCATAAGATCCCTGAAGCTGCCAAAAAGCCTTCAGGCAGTGCTGGTGTCTCTGGGTCCAGTGGACACCCCTGTGGATCTGAACCATCAGTTAACACAACACAGAAAATCTAATTGTCAAAATGTAACCAATACGTGCTGATATTTACTTGGCTGGGTTCAAACCAGAGGCCTTCGGGATGACAGGTTCCATCCTAATTAAATCTTTCCTTTGCAATTCAATCCCAGGAGTAAGAAAAAAAAAAAAAAAAAAAAAAAAAGGGGGAAAAAAAAAAAACTTAAAAATTATGAAGTCAGTGTTTACTAGTAAAGGGAAAGAAGAAGGCTCAAAAACTGAAGGTCATAAGCCCAGGCCAAACACAAATAATTATTTTTGTGTGTAATCCAGTTCTGAAAGCCTTACCATGAAGCGCAATAGGAAGAAAATCACTCTTCAGGGGTTTTCAACTGCACCACACTCACAAGCTAAGTTTTGTTGCTAAATTTCTGGTGCTTGCTGCTGGAACTTAGCTTGCCTTTTTTACATTTAATAGCATACACTTTAAGTGGAGCCAAAATGGTTACTGCAGAATTAGAGCTGAGTTTCCCCACCGAAAAGAGATTACATCAACTTTACCAAGAGGTATCAAATGAAAAAAAGTAAGGCAGAAAGGACAGCAGAGAAGTTGTTGCATATTGCTGGTCACTAAGGCAACCCATTTTTCAAAGACCTATCATACATTACCACCTAGATATCCAGTTTTGTGCCTCTTCCAGAAAAACTTAGGAGAGATGAGCAGTGGGACAGGCTGCCCAGCAAGGTTGTGCTGAGTCTACCTTTAGAGGTTTGGCAAAGCCCATCTGGATGAAGTTCTGAGTAACCTGTCAGACCTCACACCTGACCCTGCTGGGAGCAGGAGGCTGGACAAGAGACAAGACAAGAGACCACCTCCTTTCAGTCTCAATTTTCCCATGAACTTCATCTTCAGGGAAATATCAGAAAAACGTTAAAATAGAGTGATGGATATGAACACAGAGCAGCCAAGGCACTAAATACTACCTGAATTATTAGGGTTTTTATTCTGAAATTCTGTACAGAGATCCTCTTACCATCCTCTCTAGTCTCTAGTAAACGTACTATTGCAGAACCATTAGTGTTTAAAGCCTTGAAGCCGTGGTGAAGATGTAGAGAATAACACAGGAGAGTACAGTGAATGATGAGTAATGTGGCTAATCCTGGTGTATAGACTGGAATCTGAACTAGGCTTTCAGGCAGCAACAGATGTTAGGAGATCTCAGACAGCTGGCCACAGCTTCCACCGCCGTGCTGGCAGCAGCTACACACAGGCAGGCTGTGGAAAGAAGAGATCTAGGTGGCATTGCAAGATCTCCCAGCATCCAGGAGATCTCTTCAGTTCTGGGAAAAAGAAGGCACCTTCATATTCAGCTCCTTTGGGCATATGGAAAGGATAGAGCAGTAACAATCCTGAGAACTCTGCCAATGTCCCTCCTGGCTCCTGTGGCTGCTGTGCACACACTGGCTCTGCTGAGCACTCCTTTGATGCTTCTGTATCTGTACTTTGTTTTACCTTATGTTTTCCATCCTTTGCATACTAATTTTTAGGTAACAAAATAAAGCTTAGTGGATCTATTTTGCATACTAATTTTTAGGTAACAAAATAAATCTCAGTGGGTCACTGAGATTGACTGAGTGATGAGTGACCAGAAACAACACCTAAGTTTATGTGCCCATTCTTTTTTCTTTTTTCTTTTTTTGACAGGGACATAGCCTGCTGGCATTTTGTTATTCAGGCACTCAGACCACCATCTTACATATTTTACCACTGGAGTGATTCACAAGATTGCCAGCCTTTTGGAAGTAATTCCTCCTTACATTGCAAAGTTCCACAGGGAGAACTCAGCCTTTATAGTGAAAACCCTAATGCCAAAATTTACTTTTTCAAATTAAAACTAGATCCAGTCATCAAACTATTTAGATTTCATTCCGAACCGCCTTGAATGAAGTCTGCTGAGCAAGAATGCATGGAGTATTCATGACAGTATATCACTTAAAGGATCTCCTCAAGAAATTCAAACTTCTTATGAATTAGTCAGAAAGAAATTTTACTTTCATAAAGAGAGGTTTTAAAGAATAGTTGAAATTTCTTTCTTCTCATTCTGTATTCAAATATTTCAATGTAAATAACTACTCAGAGTGAGAAGAACACATTTTCAGTTAATTATTGATTACAGAAAGGACTTTGTATGAAGAATTTCATACTGAGGTGTTGTCCAGTAATTCTAATCATTGCTCTAACACTGACTCCTTGTCTCGTTAACAAAAACTATTCCCATGTGTAAAAAGAAGAATATTTTTTTACTTTATCACTTGCTGACATTGCCATAAAATAAATCTTCCTTGTTCCTGTATGATTCCACTGACTCAATAACCAATTACCTCGCTCTTCTTTATACTTATAAGCTTTCTCCATAACTAACTTTGGTCTCTGTTCTATATTCTAAGATCCCCTCAAATGTCATTTCTGTCCTTTTAGTCTACTGCAACTGCTCTACTCAAACACATAATGACCTTCAGCCTGATCTGATCTTCTCTGGCCTTAGCTAGTACCCTTTGTTCACAGGTCTCCATCCCATTTCAGGCAACCACTGCTCCCTTTCACCTCTCATACCTCTCTATCCATTCCCCTCTTTTGTCAGAAACTCAGATTTAAGGTTTGGCCCAGCCTGATGGACCTCATGCCCTTACTGCCTTAACTGAAGCCCCCACAAACTCCACCACATTTCTCCCTATGGCTAAGCAGTCAGCAAAGTTTTTAAGAAAATTCCCATTCTTCAACAACATGTCTGAAAACTATCCTTTCTTCTTTACATCTATGGCTGAAAAGCTGTAAATGAAGTCTTAACTATTCCAGACTCTTCCACTTGGTGCCTTCTGTCAGATTCTGTTTCTTGGAATAGTTGAAATTTCTTTTATCCTTCCACGCATCTGAATTCTGAAAGAACACTTAACAAAGACAACATCTGTGTATTACAAATCTGGGAGTCTTGAAGGACTTCACTTGGCAGTCCTGCACAAAATGAACACACTAAAATAGAAATTCCCAAAGGCAATATATCAAAAGTCATAAATGCCCAGAATCACTTGTGCGAGTTTCAGCGCCTATACTGATAATTTGTTGCCTTCTCCTTGGCAAAAATCTACCTATGCCAAGTATGTTATGGAATCCTAAATTTACAGCATATGCATTCTGGTTTGAGTTAGAACTCAACAATGTAGTAGAAATGGAAGCAGGCACTGGATTGTCACAACAGAGGCCAGCATTCGAGGGGAAGAATGAACTTTGCGGGAAGTTGGTTAAAAAAATTTCTTCCCTGTAATTTCAGTTGAAACTGTTAACCACTGAAGGCCTTATAGTACCTCTTCCCAAACTGTAAACACACTGCAACACAGAATTGTCACTTCTCTGGTGCCCGTGTCCCCACATTTAAAATATGTACATTAAAACAAACCATTGCTCCTTTCTCAGCCTGCATTTTGCTTCACAGGCACAGAGCACTGGAGGAAGCAGGAAACATTGTGCTAACATGACTATAGTATTGATGAATAAAAAACTATAACCCCCAGGCTAAGCTGCCAAATAAGTAGTGAATTAATTTCTGTAAAGTACTCCAATATTACAAAGGTGTGTTGAAAGGTGTCTGCTCATGTTTCAAATTAAACGCACTGCTGGTCAGCATTAGCACCTCAGCTTTGAACAGCAGCCATTTGCCTATAACACTTCAGGGGCTGGGAAAAACGGATTTGCCGTTCACACTGGAATAATTAGAACATGTCAGGAAGAATTAATTTCCTCATTTTTCAAAAGGATACACAGAAATTACCATGTTATTATATGACAGGGTCCCTTGGAGAATTGTATTAAATTTAATTTCTAGCGCAGCCCACACAACAAATTAAAGTCATAAATAAGATGGAAAGAAGCGGGACGCAGAGCATATGTTTATGGCAATGAGTGAAGCCAAGGGACCAGAAACAACTATCTTCATTTCATTTTATTTAAATCAGCCAGACACTGTGTATCTGAATGACAGCACTTGTTAATGGTGCTGAGATTATAGGCTCCTTAATTTTAGGAAACAGAAGCAGTCACTCAGTATTTGAAATGGTATTTTTTTTCTACAATACAGACATTAGTTTTAAGTTGCTCCCTTACAAGTCAGCTTCTCAGGGCCCTGCAGCCATGTGCAACTTCGTAACACAAGATGCACATTCATTTGTAATTGTTTTATTTGGTCTTAGTATCAGAGAGATTATCCAAGAAAAAGAAGGGGGAAAGTGACTGATAATAGAGAGAATTAAATCTTAGGGCCAGCAGAATGTTCCAAGAGTGAGAAAGATGATGAGAATAGCCAGTTGTCACCATGATTTTTTTTTTTTTTGCTATTTAACTGCCAGTATCTAAAATAAATTTCTGTTTTCACATGAGCCCAAATATTTTGATAGTACAAAAGAAAAAAAATAATGAGAGAAAACGCATGCTTGTGAATTTTCCTATCACATGAATTCCAGAGAAAGAAATATATCTCCTAACACACCTGAAACTCCTGGTCTGTCCTCGGACCCAGGGAGCCCCACAAAGTCCTTTTGTCCCTCCAGCAAAGATCTGGCACTCACAGAAGGATTTGTGAAAGGGGTCATTTTATACAACACTGAAGTCAACTCAACTGCGCTTTAATAACATTTATAAAAATTTAATCAAGGTTTATAAAATATTAACAGTACTTTAACTTATTTTAATACCTCCTCCTATATTATTCTTTGTACATTTCAATTTTTAATTGTTGTGAAACTCATGAACTAGGATGTTAAAATCAGACAGAATTACACTGAACATCCCTTCCTGTCTCTATGCATCTGTAGCAAGTAAAAAAATTCCTGTTCAAGCTTCTGTACATATAATGACATGACAAAGTCAGTGAAATACAAGATTTGATATCATTAAATTCTGGAATACCAGTTGCTGTAATTCCTACTCATCTGTACTATGAAACTGAAGCCTTGCACAATATTGTATGAAACAATCTATATTTAAACCTCAGAAGATTTTTCAGGAACGCTCATAGTATTTCCCTTAACAGGAAACTAGTTACTCTGCAATTATCAGAAATTACAGGTGTGATAACAGGTGATAAAGAAAGCTAAGAGAAACATTACAGATGACAAAAGGAATTGGTATAAAAAGACAGACTAAAGTTCATTTCTGGACAAGAGGTTAACCTTTTCTTGTTCATACCTACTAAGTTTCTTTTTCATATAGGCATTTGCTGTGATACAGGAAAAAAATACCCTGGAGAAATCCTTTGAATACATTAACTGGTGCACTACAAACTGCCAATATCCAGCTTGCAACCATTTTATCATGCTTGTTAGCTCAACACAATCTTAAAAGAAAAGAGAGTTTGCACACTTTAAGAAATAGCTGTCATGGATCTGAGCACTCCCCTGGGTGTAACAAACTTTAAATAATTTGTGAATCAATTAACTGGCAACTCTCTACATAACACAGATTTCACACTCCCAGGTCACTGCATTATCAGCTTGATACGAATCAAAACATTTTGGAGAAAAGTTCATAATTGAAATCATTAATTAATTTAACAGGAGCTTTTAGTAATGCATAGCATTACACAGCTGTAAAAGAGCAGAGATCAATTAGTTGTTTCTCTGACAATTTTCTCTACTTGGTGGAAAACTTCTCAGTTTGTGAAGCGTATTACTTTCACAACCTTTTATAACTATTTTAAGCTCAAAATGCTCAATATTATGACATACCATTTTAATGCAAGAAGAAAATCTCAGATACTCAGAGGAAGGATAAACTTTGCAACACCAGATATCATGTAGTAACCCGCATTCCTTTGGACTTAACAGAAAATAAAAATAATTCTATTTAAAAAATCAAGTATGTTTTACAGGAAAATATAAGCAGGGCCTCAAATGATTGACTCATATTATTGAATTTTCTTCCTTCTAACTTAGCTAATAGGCAATATATAAGAAAGCTGCAGTACTTACATGAGAAATGCATCAGCTTTATAGGAAGAGAAATATTTGCAAAGAGGGGAAGATTTCAGTAGAATCGACTTGGTGACAGCAGAAGTACTACTACCTCTCCACAGAATTCCTTTACAATTATGAAAGACTAACACAGAATCATGAAAAAGATTAAAATAATGGAAAACACATTCTGCAGCGAGGCAGCCAAGTGGCTTACTCCATCAAATTTGTTGAAGGAAAAAAAGAAAATCTTTAGATCAGAAACTAGCAGTATGCACAGGGGAAAGAAAACATGATAACAGAGGATTTTTCAACCATACAGACAAGCCTGGCTGTAAACTTAGATTAAACCAATTCAAACTAGAATTATGGCACACAGCTTAATAAGCGAGATAAATTAAACACTGAAACAAATTAACAAAAGATTCTGGTACATCTGCTATCACTGTAAATTTTTCCAGTCAGGCTACATCCCACAAAGATATATCCCTCCAGCCATAGCTAGAGGACTTTAGGGACAGTTCTGTGCCTGCATTATGCAAGTCAGACTAAATAATTACTGTGGACCCTATAGCCTTAAAAGTTATCAACCTCTTAAAGTTGGAGTTTTTCAAACATGTATGTGGGCTTTCACCACTGGGCTTCCATGCAAGCACTCAGGGAAACACCACAATTAATCTCTGGCCCATACTGAGATACTCAAAGATCCTTTGATTAGTTTGTCCTGAAGGACAGACATCTAAACCTTTAAAAGCCCACAGTTTGTAATAACTGCAGAGACTGATTTAACATAGCAATCACTCTGGATGATTTTGACCTAAATTTACTAGCAGTGCACAGGCATGAAATATTTTCAGTCCTCTAACTTTTACATGCAGTGTCTATTTAGAAAGTGAACTCAGCAGCAGTGAAATCTTCAGTTCAAGGGAGCTCTACTTTTAGCTGAGGGATACAAATACAATAGGAAGAATAGGAATCCAATAATGCCCATTTCAGTAATGTCTGGCACCTTTGGAGAAACCACTTTGCAGATCTTCACTTCTATATTATAACAATAAAATGGACATTTCATGGACATTTACTGCTATGGAAGCTAAGACAAGATGTGCTAAGTGGCTTGGCCAATGACACATAAATGGCAACACAGGGCTAATTTTAAAGTCCTGCTTCCAAGTCTGCTAAACCACATTTCAATTCATTTCATTTCAATATCATTGCACACAAATTTTCACATACTAGACACAGGATACGTGATTTTAAACAGTATTATAAGTACAATTTTTTAAAGGAAATATAAGAAATATTCTTTGTAGCAGGTGAAATCAGTTTTCCAACATAGTGCTTTGCCTCCTATAAGTTTGACAAATACCACAAATAATGTTTCAGAATTTAGACCAATTCGTTTTTAATTCATGATCCTATACAAAAAATAAAACCCTTTTCTTCAGTCATCATAGGAACTTAATTTATCCTAAACACACTAAACAAAAATTAAGTATTTTCAGAAGGATAAGGAATAATTAAATGTTAATAAATATTTTTTTAAATGTTGAGAATTATAATAACAAATTTTAAATATAGGGTTTGTACTTGTCTACAGCTTAAGCTACCATAATTAAGAACTCATTTTTAAGTTTTCATATTTAGGATCTGAAACCAAAGGACCTAACACATTAAAATCATATATATACATTCATATCTTTTGTTTTCATTGGACACGTGTTCAAAATATTCAGCAGACCATAGGGTATCAATAACTTTAGAGAAATTATTAAGTAGTCCTAGTTATTTAACCTACATCACCTTCTTAGTTTTCTTTTTATCAAGAAATTACTTTCTGAACATACCACCTAACAGGCTGGAAGGAGAACAGAGAGTAGAAAATATTATGTGAATCTGATGCCCTTTTGGTGATTCATATGGAATGGTAATGTTGTGAATCCATTGCTAAGTACTCATCAGATCATCTCTCAGGGCCCTATTAAAAGCATTAAGTATATATTTGAACATGGTCTGACTCAAATCCATATCTATGCAGCCTTATGATAGTTTCAAATCCATACTTTCAGCTTTCCAAAAACCTAGATGGCTCTTTCCTGAAACAACAGTGAACACTGCTGCTTGCCTAATCATCCCTGGAGAGAATTAAGGAACTTGAAGTCTAAAGATAAGCAGGCATTGATGGGGATCTCAACCATCTTGGAAAGTAATGTGCTATGCAACAAGAATTCCTGCCAGCACAGATGACTCTCTTAAAATCTAAAGTACAAGTACAATTTCAGTCAAACAGCAGCCTTCAGAGACAAAAGGGCAGGTATTTCAGTATTCAAACTCAAATGCTGGATCCCTCCTTAGCTGAAGGTCCACAGCAGATGAAGAAAAACAACATGAAGAAATGGTTCACTATGCTTTCCAATTACCTCTCTGATTGGCTATGTAAGTGTCCAGATGTTCCAGCTCCTGTAAGTATGAGCATGGCTCCAAATTAAATAGCTGAATTGCCAGAGATATTGGGAAGGCCTGGTACTGTCAAAGCTGAAGAGGAATCTCTCACTTACCACCCTCCCTCTCTCTTTGCTGGTTGGAGCCCCTACCACAGATCTTCACTTGTGCATCTTCTCTCTCTTGACAGATGAGAAATTCAGCTGAGTTGCAGCAGCCTTAAGGGACTGGGAGATGGCACTTCCCATTCCAGTATGGATCAAAAATGTTTGCCAATTTTTTCTTGAGAAGCCAATTGCAGTTTTCCAGAGGCATTTAATGTGTATCTTATTCAGTCAGCACACTATCCTCAAACATTCTCCCATCAGAACAACCAACCTGCCTTTCACATACGGTCTCCTACAGCTTTGTGTGTTGTCATCAAGCTTCAAGGATTGCTGTTTGCCATTCCCTACACTCAGCTCCAAATCAGTGCCTATTCAGCAAGGCCAGTTCAGACATTTGCCTTCCTTACTCCCACCAAGGTCTTTTGAATTTCTCATGTGGATCAAAGTTGTACTCCTACTCCGTAGGAGTACAGAGAAATGGAGGGTGAGGAGCTTTTTGTTGTGGCTTTGCTTTGATTCTAAATAGACCACACCAATTTGTGGGGTTTATTATTTTAGAGCAGTGTTTAGTATCTTTCTTACACCAGGTGACTAGTCTAAAATAAATTTTATAACTAAAATATAGCAGCACTTAATAAAAAATTCCAGGAATTTCTGCTGGGCCTTAATCTTATTCAGTAAAACAAAGCTCCTCCCACAAGTTCTCATGTCTTCTTTATGTTGTCCATTTTTCATTTATCTCATACGATTTTACATTTCTTTTAATATCCACTGCACCAATGAACCTTCACAATCTTATTTTTAAACAGACTTTGCTTTCTTTCAGCATTATATAGATTAATATATAGGCAGTTCTATCAACCACTCTCAGCCTTCTGGATCTGAAATTTTCCCTTTGAGAAATATTTAGGCCAAGCAGGCTCCCTTCCTTACAAAATGAGGATGATATGAGGGACAGGCTATAACTCAGAATGCAATTTCCACTTCTAAAGAGACACATTATCATTTGGCACCTTTCATTAAGGCACCACAACAAAAAAATCTGTGTCAAAGAGAACAGGGTCTCGATTACCTCAGAACTCAGAAATAAAAGAATAACAGTCACAATGGTTACACTTGGTTAATTAAAAGTCAAGATTATTTTAAAGGTGGTGTGTTCCCTTATTTGTTACAAAGTGCCTTTTTGATACCATGGAGATGAAAGGACAATTTTAACAAAGACTGCTAAGAAAAAAAACCCACCTACTTCTCCGTGGCTTTTATCACAGACTGTGATGGTCAGTAGCCAGTTGTCCAAGCAGTAAAAATATCAGCAACATAAAGCATATCAGCAAGCCAAAATTTGCATTTATTTTCAACTCCTAAGAAAAATAACCAGGGCAAACTGTGAAGGCATTTACCTAGCTGATCAAGAAACACCAGAATGGGAGGGCTCTCCAGCCCTGCTGACCTGTCCTTGAGCAGCAAACTTCTTGTTGTGCCAGGGTTCCTCTACAGATACCTGTGGGCCATGAAAAATGAACCCTGTACCCTTACTTTTGGGTTTCATACCTCCCAAAGCTTGCCTTGCATTTGACAGGTATTACTGATTATTAAAAGTTTGTTAATAACGACAGAATAATTAAATCAAACTACAGAATAATTCAATCATTAATCAATCACTGGTATGAGGTATTAGGGTCCCACCTTCTCTTTGAGAAGCTTTTAGACTTGTTCTACCATGGGCTTGTTGAAAAGTTTGCCAAACTGAGTTTTAAGTGGAAAATTAGGCCCTGAAGTACAAAGATTTCATTAACTTCAGGGAAGACTCTGTTTTAGAAAAATAAATTATGTTTAGAAGTGTATTACTGTTACAAAACTGACCTGCAATTCGTAACACAAGTGCAGGCTATTTTTTCCAAAAATTGACTTTCCCCTCCTCTTTTTATTATTTCCTATTGTATTTTGGGGCTTGTGGCATTTGTGGGTTTTTCTAAAGTATTTTGTTCCTACATTTTATAGGCACGTGTGAAATTAATTACATCTATAATACAAAGAGTTCTATTAATCTTTTGATTTTCATGGTGCAAAAATTTTCTTTGGTACAATTATTTATTGTGTCAAGTTTCTCCCAAACATAGGCCTGACTGAATCAAGCAATGGGTCTTGTAGAGAGTTTATTTATGGGGGTGCATGTAAATCAACTTTCGAGTGCTGTACTACTCCAAAAAGGCTGGTCTAAAATTCATTTTATTCTAAAATAAAAAAATATTTTCCTGAGCTTTTCAAGATTTCTTCCTTCCCTAAGTAGCCACAGCACTGGTGACTAATGATGTCCTCAAGGGTAAATAGTAAGTATTTTAAAAGTTTACTACTCTCAATGATTTCTTTTTGTCAGACATAGTCTCTGAAGCAAACTCAAGGGCTGTCACATGTTTGTTAGAAAGATACTGCCTGTTTCAGAACTCCCACAGCATTAAGTAGCTGTCTCTGGAGGTTCCTTTATGCATCTAAAAATAATTAAATAAAATATCTTTTTTTTTCTTTTTTTTTACTTTCTCTGTGCAAATTTTAAGCTTTTCAATCACCTAGATGTAATAAAGCCTGGTGTGATAGTACTAAGAATTCTCCCATTTAATGTCTAGGGAATTGCAGGAAGTTTATAATTTCCTTTGATAATCTTCTGTATTTCCCTTTTCAGGACATCCTGCAGAATGCAATGTTCACAAGCTGCATTTTGTGATGCAAAAATTCTTCTTACACTAAACTAATTTTACACCAAAAAGAGCAACTACTGGCCAAATTCAATGCCTCCAGTAACTCAGGACTCTGCTTGTACCTTACATCATCACTCGTTTATGCGGATCCTTTGCAACATGAGACTCTGCAACAATTTTGAAATAATGGATAATTGTACACTAAGTAAGAGACCAGGATAAGATGTAGTAAACCACCATGACTGCACTTGCATTTTGGCCCCAGTGATCAATTTAAAGCATCAAAATCTCATCATTTCACATATAAATGAATTAGCACAAGATCTGGTTTTCATGCAACGGGCAGAAGTTTCACATCCCACAAAGAACAAAGTTGAAGCACAGAGTGGGGCACTTTCTTTAGAAACAGGAAAAGGTCATTAATTCAAATTCCTACTTTGACACAAGCAGAAGAGTCAGATTCACCTTTGGTAAAAGAGGGAACAGTCTCTCAAACATTTGTAATAGTAAAAAAACCATAAGATTCACAGCCCTCAGCTAAGAGATTTACCTTTTGAAATTTTGTTTCGAAACTGAGGTTGTGCTTGGCTGTCAGATCCTTTGCTTTCTAACAACAATGAGACCTAACCACTCAAAGGTAGCTAAACAACTGCAACTACACTTGCAAGTACACACATAGATTAGCACTTCCCTCCAGTTGGACATTTTCAAAATGAAATATTTCACAGTCATACTTATCAGAGAAAATAAAGCTTTGAGGGAATTGTTACTGTGTTTCCTCCCTTTTAGGAGAGTGTTCAGCTAATAAACATACTTGTTTTTTCAAGCCATTGCTAGCTTTTCAATTCTTTGTCCATTGTAGGTGTGGCCTTGTAGCATAGCATTCCACAGATTCAGTCTAATTTCTATGGCATCTGCTGACTACTTCTCCATTTCTGGGAAAAAATTTAGCTATTTCACTTGCTTGCTGGCATACATGGCTTTCAGACATGATTCTTCTACGTAGCTACTTGAATTTGTACTATGAGCTAAAATGATATGAAGCAACCAGGGCTGAGCAACTGTATCATTTTCTTTGAGAACTTTGTTCTCTGCCTTGGAATATTTAAGTACAATTAATCAGGTGTTCTAATACAAGAACCTCTGCTGTTATGGTGTCTCTCTATTTCTAGATGTTTAGCTTTGTGGCAGAACACCATGATGCCAACTCTTACAGACCTCTTACAAATGTAGGATTTTTGGGGTTTGGAATAGGATTTTTTTTTCAAGCCATGACAGAGTAAGCAGAAGAATCCCATCTTCTTCTGTACATTTTCAAGGAGTCTTAAATATTACAAATAAGAGTCATAGAAACAGAAACATTTGGAAATGCAAACTTTTAAGTCACAAATTTGACGAGGCAAAAATTATTCTTTTGATTTGTTTTCCTTCTTTGAGGAAGGACTGCTCGTTCAAGTTTTAAACCCTGGAATTTAATGCAAGTTTTTCCTGTCAAAGACAGGATTCTCACTTGCAAAAGGAAAACATGGGCTTTTGCAAATGTAAAAGCTGTCTCTTTATGGAGAATTTCCATTTAAAACATCCCATATGAGCCCATGAAGTCAATAAATATTTTTGGCTCAAAGCAGATAACAGATACATCCAAACAATTAGAAAAGGCCAAAATATATTATGCAAATCGGATGTATTTAGCATGAACTCTCTGCAATTTCTATATAAACAAGTGATTAGAAAGTTCCCTTCAAAGGCCAATGTGATTAGCAGAAAAACTTCACAAATTCACTTACTGCCTAATGAAGTACATGTGGTTTTTTCCTTAGAGTTATCACAAGTTGTATATCACTTATCTATCAAAGCAATGATTATAACAATGCCTTTTGTTCTAAGATCTCTTACAACATTTGCATTTTAGCTCTGGTTGTCCACAATCTAGAAAAATTTTTTAAATTATAAAAAAGGATGGGGGGTGGGGGGAAACAAGAATGAGTCTTCATCTTGGGCTACTAACAGAAAAAAATTAGCTACTTGAACACAGGTAACAATAGCTCAAATTATAGACACAGCAACAGACTGAAAGATTCCTGAAAATCCTCCATCCACACATACTGAATTATTTACAGTCAGGCATTGATAACTCTCTAACTTAGGAGCAATTACAGAAAAATTGAACAGGTTATTTTTCAGTTTACTGAACTAAGACTTTTTCTTTTTCATCTGGGAACTCGACCACAGGTGTTTCAAGAGACATTTTGCAGACAAAAACAGGCCAAGTAACACGTGTGAAGGATTCATTATGGTCTATAGAGTAAATAACCTGGAATAAACGTTTACATGGAGCAAGGCCTAGAAGGAGCTCATATTTCCTTGTTTGTATGTGTTTTAGTCAGACCCTAAATGTAATCTGTACGTAGTTTTTTGTGGTTTCATAAAACATTGTTAAACTGTCCAGCCTGCTGATAGGTACTATACGATGCTGCAAAAGGTTTACTGTTCTCAAACTCTTAGCACTCTAGAAACAAACAATCAGTTCCATCTGCAAAAGGCAGCTGAATAAAAATAAAACCTAAATTGTAGTAGAAAGGAACACGTAGACAGCAGGGGAAAAAGGATCAACTGCCACAATTTATTGCTATAGTATAAATGGTGCAGCAACTTTAACATGGCAGGGCACTTACAGCAATATTATTCTTGTTAGAGCACTGGTCTGTCAGAGAAAACAAGAGTTCATTCACAGACATTAAATACAGCAGAAAAAAAATTCAGGGAAGTGATTTGTACTTCATGGCAAAATGGTATATCCTCCCCTTTCCTGTTTTGATCCGTACTGGAACATACCAGTCAACTATTCAATGTAGTCCACTGTTCAAATACAAGATTAACTGAGATGCTCCATGGCAAGCAAATAAATTTGCTTCCAGTGGAATAATTATTCTTACAGAATGTCATCCTCTCTTACAGCAGAGAGAGACAGGTAATGGCATTCAATAAAATGTGATTTTTATTCCCATTTTCTTGACGTGAAGAGATGTATAACTTACTTAGCTCCTTTGAAATACATGCTCTGAGGTCATGTCTTTTTTTTGTTTTGTTTTTAGAATGCCATCACCAACTACATAATAGTTAGGTGACTAGGAAAAGTGGGAATATTATTTTCCATTCAGAGTAATCCTGCATAAGCACATGAAAGAGCAGCTATTCATGTAACGGGCCCAGTAATATTGCAGTCTTTGTTTCTGTATTTTTGAAAGCTAATCCTACCTACATTTGAGCTACTTAGATATATCTACAGCAAGTTACTATGTGACAAGTGTTCCAAATATGACAAGAGCTATTATCTGTAAAGAAAAAACTGAATCTATAACTCTTTGTACCATCTGATATTCTTTAGCATTTCAAGTAATTAGCAGCTTATTCCAAAAACATTTGAACAGTTAACAGATTTGATACCTATGGTTAATCCTCATTCAAATTACAATTACATGATATAATTACATGTAAATATGAAAAATGAATTCAATATACCTCTTACTCTTTTCAGTGTTGGGCTCTATGTTGGGAATCATACAGTATGTACAATTAGATTTATACTGCTAAGCTAAAAATATTGGTGAAGATCTAAAAATGACGAACAGTGCCTTTTAAATTAATGTCTTATTAGTTGAGTGAAGTACACTGACAAAGAATAATTTATGCTTATTCAAACTGCTCTCGACATCTTCAGGTGTTTCCAAATGAGCTCACAGAAGAGTGATTAAATGCATCTGATAACAAGCCACACATTGCTGAAATTACTTACCGCCTCATTTTATGATTAATTAAACATGTAGATTAAAGTTGCAAAAGAATTTAGATTAATGAGCAAGTTAAGTCTTGCTGATATAAGTGAATTGGGAATTGGATGCTCTGTGGAACTTTATAAACATGCATTTTATAATGAGTAAGACAAGGCTACATGTTGAATCCTGGCCACAAGGGCCTTTGACGATGCAGTCTTTTTTAACATGGTTTGACAGCTTTCAAATAACATTCTACTATAGACTTTAAACTTTGTGCATTGCTGTAAAACATGAGACTACATAACTCATGTATTAGGAGTACGATTATTTCAAAGCTCTCCAAGGTAATGACCCCCTGTAGTAGCAGCTGTTCAGAAAAATTACAAGCTCGATTGTTATTTTAATCAGAGAGAATTTAGTAGTTAAAAGCAGTTATGCAACTAGTAAAATTATACGACACTCCATCAGTAGCCTTATAGCATCTTTCATAGTCCTGTTCCTCCCAATTCCCCCACCAAAAAAACCTTGGTCATATTAGTGAAACAGGGTGCTCAGTGATGCATGAAAAATTCAAAGCCATTTATTAAATCTGGTTTCTGTGCAAGGCAAGGTAACGTTTAAATCTATGATTATTCTTATCAGCTCCAAGAGTGAGTAAAAATATCTGCTAGGTTTGCCAAGTGTCCATTTTTCCTCTTTTGAGAACATCTACACCTAATCCACCCAGCTCGGTCTACATCAGAAAGCCAAATTTGGCTTCATGGCTTTGCAGGGCAAAAGCAAATCAGATCACCCGTCCTGATGTGCTTTGCTCTGTACAGGATGCTGAAACTATTGACTTGTCTGTATAGTTAAGTCATTTGTAAAACTTTCCTCATCTACTGCATCAAATGACTCCTGCAGACTCACCTGAGGTGGCTGGCTACTTTTAAACCATATGGTTCTTATTTTTAAAATTTGGATAAGAATCCATTTCTGTGTCCTACCAATTTACATCCTAACTTCGAAATATCAAAGGTCTATCCAACAAAAATCAAGGCTGACAAGAACCAAAAAGGTGCATTCAGCACAAATGGCTCATGAAAAATATTAACCTCAGGTCACTAAGGTACGCTCATTTTTTCTGAGCGTGTGTACCAACAGAAGTACAATGCCTTTATTTAGAGTTCTACAGCAGAGCACATGCCTTGAATACTTTGACTTCTTACTGATTCACTACAACACTTTAGCATAAGTTAATTATCAACCTTCAGCTGGACTGATGCACATCAGTGTATCATTCAGAACACCACAGTTGCCAGTGCCTACCTATTCTGTGCAGTGATGCTCCAAGATTGTATTTACTGCCCTAGAACTGCAAGCCACATCTGACTTATAAAAAGTGGATAGTGACTCTGTCATTTAGGGTCAGGTCTGTCCTGACTGATCCATAGAATCAGTCTTCTTGTTCTGTTTTTAAATTGAGTTTAAGCTTTTCATATATAACTACTTTATAATAACTAATATATAACATATTTGAAAGTATCTTTACTAATCAATAAATAAATAAGTAATAATCCTTATTGTGTATGTAATGTGATAATTAATTCTTAGAACAGGTACCTCCCATTTGCTAAACAACTCTACCTCTACATTTTAGTGCTGCCTGCCAGGTTCTCTGGCTTTCCTTCAGAAGACACTGCTTGTTTCATTAACCATGCTCTGGCTTTGTAATGTAGCAGGTTACAGTCATGTAAAGGCATAAAATTACTAAAATGTAGTAAATTTTACTTGTAAGTTAGGGGATTGGTCTGTTTTACATTGAACTTCCAAAATTCTGGGACATCTGTGCTCTCCTTTTCCAGACTAGGTCAATTACATCACGCTCTGAACATACTCTGAATAAAAAAAACTCACTATACTGCAGAACAAACTAGAAGCAACAAAGCATGAGCTGAAAGAAGTTTTCTTCGTGGCACGCTTGATAAAAAGTTTCATTTTTATCATTTCATGATAAAAAGTTTCATTTTCCTTAAGTGAAACAAGAAGTTTGCAGTCAAATAAAATGGCTTTGCTGGAGTCAATAAATGCAAGTCAATGGCAAATCCACAGTAGTGGCACAAGGTAGGTTGTGGGTGTTTTTCTATCTCTGATATTCAGTGAAAAAAAAAAAAACTCACCATAGGTCAATATTTGATAGCAGATAGCAAACACATGTTCTTACTTATTAGAAAATTGTCTAACCACAATGAATTTCATTATGCATTTCACTTTTTCCATGTATTTTTTGTGCTTCCTTGTCATATGAATTTAATGTATTCTACTGAAAGAAACTTAGTGTTTAGCTGCAATAATACAGAGTAGCACATAAAATCTTCAGAAACTAATATCCCAAAGGTTTTAAGAACACACCAAAGTACAGGACAAACAAACAAGTGGCAACTTGCCGCCCAGCTTAGAGTTCAAAGGAACAAGTATTGACAAGGTAACTCTCAAAAAACCTCAAAAATGAAAGAATATATTAGCTTTCCCTAAATTTTTCACCCAACAGAACACTTTTGATCCCTTTCCATAAGCTTACCACCAAGGACTATATTTCCTGGATTCAGCTATTTGCTCAGAGGGTGAGGCAGCTCCACTCCTCTCCCTGTCACCATAGTACACTGAAGCTGTACTCAAAACAGTTAAAAGGAGGAAATGGAATCATTGCACCAAGGCTTTTTAAAGAGCAATCTGAGCTCCACTGAAGTTCTAGGCTTCAGAAATACTAAAAAAGTACAGTTAGCTGATTAAACTTTTAATTAGTCTGTTAGCATAACTCTGTTCATCCTGTTTTCAACAGCAAACTTGTTTAAAAGTATTTAAGAGATCCTAAAGAAAAAAAATTCAAATTTAACTACAAATGTGAATTTTCACTCAAGTTTTAAAACAAATGGCTTGGACACTTATAAGCATTGCTACTTTAAACTTGCAAGAAGGATTTAGACTCCTGAATTGAGCTGAGAGGAATTTTTCACATATTCCAGCATTCTGTAAAACTTATTACAACTACCAGGTTGGCTTCAGACTTTTGTCAAACCTAAAGCAAAACTCTGACAGAAATCTGCTGAGATTTCTGGCAGAAATTACTGGTCACAGAGGTTCTGGTAGGGTCTGTTGTTAAGGTTGTCTGAGGCAGGTATCTGAAGCATTCCCTAGATATGCACAGTGAAACTGGCATTTTGAAACTGATACTGTGGTTATTAAGTCTTCAGATACTTTAGAAGTGGTCTGGAATAAAATATTCTGTGGTCAAAAGCTGAGACCACTTAAGTCTGCAGCTACTTCTACCCTGTAAGCAGATTACTGAGACACAAAAATTAAAGCATGCAGATGAAGTTTAAAGATATAGAAGAACTATAAGAAATATTTTTCCCTGGAGATTTGCCAGTGGAAAATGTTGCTAACTTGTCTGTTTCTTAAGAGATGTCCAGCAGATCCCATCTACTATAGAATGATAAGTTCTCACAGACAGAAAAGGAGATTGCTTCAAAGCTATCAGTCAGGGCTGACTACAGAGAAGAATCCTCCTACTCAGCTGTTCTCCAGAATCATCTTTCCAACATGTAAATATGAACAAAACATTAACCAGAGAATTAATGAAAATTACTCTGATTTATAGTCCATATCTGATTTACACACATACCTTCTATTGTAAGAAAACAAGCATTGAGAATTATTACCCTTTCGCTTTTTTTTTTCCTACCTCAGTAATTGCACAGAAACATTGCTAAAGGCTGTACCAGGGAAAATTCTGGCTTTTTTGTGTCCAATACCACTTGATATAACAAATCAAAGATGTAAAACAATTTGAAATTAATTGCCTCAAAAGGAGACACCTTCACTCTCTAATATAGAATAAGAAGAAACTTGAGCTGGAAGGAATTAAGGAGTGGCCTTTTAAGTCATGATTGTACTAATTCATGGAACAGATAGAAATTTCTCCTGCTGGCAGATTTGGTTTGCATTCAGGAATGGATGCTAACAGAGGGAAAAGTCCAGTATGGATGATTAAAAAAGAAATATGGACAGAAATACATGCATGTGCCAGTAGCACGTGGAGACAAATAGTCCGAAGAACGCTCAGATGACATTTGACGTTACCAGCACATGACAACACACTGCATTATATTTAAAGACAAGAACCAGGATGACATGTCTAAGTTTCCAGAGCTCTTCATGTTACTTGCTCACTTAGCTTCTAGTACCCATCCAAAATTAACCTTAAGTGTCTCCCTGTACAAGTGTAAAAATAGGAAAAAGAAGGAACATCTGCATATTTGATCCCATGACACCACTGACATTTTATTAATTTTATGAGATGAATAAATAAAAAGGGTGCCTTCACAAAAGTCATTTTGATATAGTTTAGAGGTAAAAAGCTAATCTTAGATTAGGCAAATCAAAATGATTCTATTGAACTTGTACTGGTAATACCAAACCCCCCAGCAGTGGTTAATTCGTCCTGTTAGTTGACTACAGATGTATCCTGCCAAAAAAACAACAAAAAAAAACAAACAAAAAAAAAACCAAACAAACAAAAAAACAAACAAAACAAAAAACCCAACAACAACAAAAAAAAAAACTAAAAAGAAAAGCACCCCAACTTATAATTTCTGAATCTGTGACCAGTGTCACTATAAGATGGAAGAGATGATTCTCAAAACTCTGTATATGAGTTTCCAATCCTGACTGGAAACTGTGAGCAAAGCTATCACTTCTCTCCTTTCAAGTGATCTAAAGTCAGCATTATTCCAAACAATAAAAATTATTGGAAGATACTCAGATATCATGGTAATGGCGGTAATAGTGGGTACTTGAAGATAGTTAGCAAGAAAGTTAAATAGGCTTATTGACTATTACATAAGTGCTTTTCAGAGTTTGTCATCTCACACAGAAGAAATTACAGGGTGGGGATGTGGAAAAAATAAGCAAAAAAACAGAATCTAAGGGAAAAAGAGAGCTCATTGTTCCATTGTCCTAAGAAATCAACATTTTGAAATAACACTTTGTTACAGAACTCCCTTTTTTTCTCCTGAAAAGTGAGTATTATTCATATTTATCTGAAATCTATCAGGTCAATGTGAGATGTAGTCAACAGAGAGCAACAAAGAAAGACATTTTGGAAGGACACCACTTGTTGCATGTTCCTCAGTTTTAGCTTAAGCCAGTCTGATCTTCATTCTGCTCTCTACTGGGTATTCAGAGAGCCAGAATTGGGCTTTATTATTCCAGAAAGCCACACATCTCCTATGTATGGCAGACATTTAATCTTAATGGATCCCACAGCAATTCCATCAAGATACTAAATAAGAGCAAGGGTAGGGTTGTCAAGAACTACAGATGAGTGCTCTGGGAGCAAAGAACTGCTCATCTACCATGTGTCATGGGCTTTTCAACATATTTCCATCTTTCCTTGGGATTAGTTGAAGAATGGAAAGGAGAGTTTGGCAACCAAATATATGCCTCTGCTTAGGGAGAACTAAGAAGAATGAGGAAGGATTACTTCCCTTATTCCATGGGCAGGAAAAATCATCCATCAGAATGACAAATGCAGTACCTTTATAGGCTCACAGCCATTCTCTGAGCAATTCTGTGGTGCTATTGTGAACTCACTGCTACTTTCCTGTTAATCTGCTTAAAAAAACCCCAACAGCTGCTGAGAACACCAATAATAATGCTTTTAATAATAACCAAAACTTATGCAGAAACCTTAGGGCAGCCTTCCAGTGTCCAAATGGGGGCTACAAGAAAGCCAGGTAGGGAGTTTTTACAGGGGCATATAGTGATAGGACACAGAGGAATAACTTTCAACTGAAATAGGAGAGGTGTGGATTAGATGTTAGGAAGAAATTTCACTGTGAAGCTGGTGAGGCAGTGGAGCAGGTTGCCCCCAAAGCTATGGATGTGTTCTCTGTGATCTCTGGCAGTGTTCAAGGCCAGGCTGAATGGGCCTCTGAGCAGCCTGCCCTAGTGGGAGGTGTCCCTACCCATGGCAGGGGGTTGGAATGAAATGATCTTTAAGGTCCCTTCCAACCCAGGCCATTTTGTGATTTGAATACCTCAAAGTATAAGTAGGTTGACTCAAACACTAAAAGGGGAATGGCACAGAATGCCCTGAATACCAGTTTGTGTTTGTAGGACTACCAACATGAATGGATCAGACAGTTAAAAAGAATGGATTGTGTCATGGGGCTCCTGAAACAAACAGAAAGCAGGAGTAAAAAGGAATTCTTATGTTTGCATCGAGACCCATGAACAATTCAAGGGCACAGTCAGGTACAAGACATGTAAAAAAAACTCACATGGAAATATCAGGAAAGAATTTCAACACTGTTGGGTCAGGGATTTTTTTCCAGCCCAGACAGAAGGGTGGGAGGGGAGTGTTGGCATTTAAATTTATAAAAACATTGAACCTTGTGATCTTTGTTGCCATATTAAACAGAAACTTTAGTAACTTCTCTGAGAAATCCTTTGTGTTAGAACTCTGTAGATTAATAGGATGCCCAAACTCATCTCGGAGTCTAGAAACAGGACTAAGTGGATAGTCTCAAAAGACTGTGTTTCAATAGACCTCTCATGCACTGGAGCTTGGATAGGAATATAATGACTACTCCACTTCATCATCTAATATCTGTTAAAGACATTTAAATACTTCCTTAGTAATATTACTTCCTCCGGTTACAACAACTGCAGACTGAGACGTCCTGGGAAAATATTCTCTTATCTATAGAGCCTCTGTTTTTCTGTTACTATGAAACTTCTGTCCTTCATTAACATTCAAATCACCTTCTTTCTCTGCAGCTGGTGGAGAGGCACTTCACTTTTTTGTCCTAGCAGTGATATAGCAGAACCTTTAACCAAGAACAGGATGTGTCTGGGATCACCTTTAGAGTTTAAAGTTTGTAAACTCTTAGGTTTTTTAGAATCTTGACGGCAAAACAGAGAAACGGTCCAGGAAATAGCTGTAATTAGGAATCATCCTTTTCTTCCTCTTCTCCCTGTTTTTAGAACTGTTGTTTCAAATAAACTGGCCTTAAACACTGCATAAGGGGCTATTCCAGGAGGTTGTTCTAATGAGACATGTATTTGCCATCTTTAAAAAAAAAAAAGTCTAAAAAAACCGCTGCTTTCCCTAACACCAGGTAACCTCTGCCTTCCACTCACAAAAAAACCCAAAGTTGTAATCCTACATCTTTGAAGAGGAAAAGAACACTTTAGGACAGGAGAATTCAACACTTCTTTCAGCTTTGTTAGGCGTAGAAAGTGGTTTTGCAAATAGACTTTCGCAACACTACCAAAGAAATCTTTTGTCAAATTTGGCAGAGAAAATAGAAAATGAGTTTGACTCAGCTAAGTAATCTAGTTTTCAGTGCAAAAAGCTAAAGGCTAAAACTGTTCCCTTTAGTAATATCATTTATATCATCCCTGGACAGAATTACATATTTGTAATGTATTTCATATTATGACTTTTCATATAATGACTTTTCATATGCATTACTGGAAGGGTAAAAATACCTGTTTTAATGGCACTAGCCAATTATTTGGGAACTCCTATAACCTGAAGGTTAAATACCAGTTCTCAAAATTTTTGAGCATTATCAACAATGAATATTAAATTATCAAGACAGAGTTTAACATACTTACTATAAATACCGTTTTCCACTAAATAAAGTTTAAGTTTGCAGCTGGATAAAACACAAAATATTTCTAGATCTTGGAACTTACACTACTTATATCTATGTTCTGTCACCAGTCCATTTTAATTTAATAAGTTAACTCTTAATTGCCAATTCTAATTTTTAACTGCAAAAATAATTCTATTTTATTCTGTCTAGTTTGTAATACTGCATTTTTTCACTATAGTCATTAATGATAATATTGTGATTATATTAACAATGAATGGTCAATTACTTTTTACATCCCTGCTGTTTTTCAGTTTGTAGAATTAGTGTAACTGGTTAATAGGAGAAAGAACTTATTTTGGTGTTCACTTAGTTTTATAGTTCCTACTTGGGAGTAAAACAAAAAACTTTAATTGAATCAGAGACAATTTTTTAAAAAATCTTAATTTTCTTTTTGATATGTTTCTGTTTGATTATGACATTCATCTGTCATAGTCTCAAAATTTATTAAGGCTCCAATGTAATTAACTTACAAAATCTGACCTATAAAAAAATTTAAAAACCTGTCACATTTTGAAAGAAATAACATCAAACTACTGCATGCAAGGTAGTGAAAGCATTTATTTCATGAACACTAAGTGCTCTGTTGTGATAGATGGGAACTGCATGAACACACCTTACACAAAAAAATCCCCAAATTTTATCCAGTAGCTATATAGACACATTATCCTTTAAAATTGGCTGAAGGGGATATTTTTACAACTGAAGCCTAATCTGAAAACAAGCCTTTGGCACATATTTATTGAAAAATGCTAAAAAGGGAAGAAGCATGTATAATTCCTATAATAAGTAGAACATGGAGAACCATGTACCATTTAAAAGCAGTAAGATATTTTCTAGTGAGTGTGGGTAGCTTGAGAGTTATTAACATGTCAGTAGTTTAAAATTGCCCATACTGAATGGTAATGCAAGTAGTAGCAGTTGTTACTACAACTACTGTATTTATAATTGTAATAAATGAAAGCAGTGTTACAGCCATTGGTGGTTAATCCCTCTTTTGGGCACCAGAATTTGCCATCCCTTCTATGATTATAGCTTAAAAAAAAAAAATTAAATAGCAAAGATTAAGAAAGGAAAGATGAAATGAGCTGCTCATAGCTATAAAACCAAGAACAACAACCACAGGTCAACCTGCCTGGACACAAACACTGAATGACCTTGAAAAGCTTGCATTTTCTTAGCTCATGAAAACTTATGAAAAATATCCTCTCTCTGCACCCAAGCTGGAGAGAATCTAAACAGCCACCAAGAAGAATGTTTAGGAAAAAATATATCAGAGTGTGGTACTTACCCCAGAGACTGGAGACTGGCACTAACTCTCAAGGAGAAACAAGTGCATGGAAGCTGATCCCTCCCATCTTCACCAAGTTACACCACCAAATTAGCCTCCAGGATCCAGCCTCCCTCCCATTTGCAGGTGCTGCTCCCCTGAATGTTAATGTTGATCACATGTGCTTACAAGGCAAAGAAAAATCCCCTAAATTTCATTGGGCTGGACAAAGCAATATTTCAAAAAGCAGCTGTTGTTGGTAGCGTTCAAGTTTATTGGCAATCCTTATAAAACTACCCCCAAAACACATACTGTATCTGATCTCATGTTAAGAAGGCTTTTCTCTAAAGAGTATTGAATCACTTTAATGTAGATTCTAATGTTGCCTTACTACGCTTTCAAGGTAGCCAGTAAATTCAGCTTTACTACAGTACTATAAAGATGTGAAAGAACTGTAACAGCATCTAAAAATGAGCTGTTGCCACTATACTGTTCAGTTTAGAAAACTCTAAACAGAATACTGATGAAAAATGTTAATGATAGTTTGCTGAGTTGCCAAGAGAAATGAGACAAGACAATTCACTACATTTTTGTTATAAAATGTAAATTATAACATCCTAAAGAATCTGCCACAACTCCAAGAAGGACTGAAAGGAAGATCTAACCAATTTTTTAAAAAGAGCCATCCAGCAGCCATACTTACCTATCAGTACAATCACAGCAAAGACCTCAGTATTCACAGGATTTTAACTCCTGCAAAGTCCTGTCTATTGCAACAAAGAACCTCAAAGTGTTTAAAGCACCTTGCTGAATTAAGGCCTTAATCATATGCATTGTATATCTCCAAACAGTTTGCATTAGATCACCAATACATTCTCAATAGACTGGATAAGCAGGGAAATTCAAAATGCTCTGATAGTGTCAGGGGAAGTTTAGGTTGGATATCAGGAAAAGGTTGTTTTCCTGATTTCCAGAGGGTGGTTGGGCACTGAAACAGTTCCCCAGGGCAGTGGTCACAGCACCAAGCCTGCCAGAGCTCAAGAAGCATTTGGACAATGCTCTCAGGTACATGGTGTGATACTTGTGGGTGTGATTTGTCCTGTCAAATCAGGGCCAGGAGTGGGACTTAAGGAAAGGATCCTTGAGGGTCCTTTCCAACTCAGGATATTCTATGATTCTGTGTGAAATGTTAAAAATGCCCCCTGAGCCTGTGATCCTTCACCTCTGAGGCAGTGGCTTGTCTCCCTTATCACACCCATGTCTCTGACCCTGAGACTTAAAATGAATACTGTCTTTCTTCAGTAGTGATAATGAAATTATTTTACAGCCCCAGCCCTTCCCCAGACTCTGTAAACTAATTCCATGGCATGACCTCAGTCCTACAACTCACAAATGGCACAGAAGGTACAGAGAAAAGGCAGAAAGGAGAGGCACTGTATCCCCTGGCATCTCTGCGTGGCAGCTGGTGAGACAAAACAAAAAAAAATCAGATCACTGCCTAGAGAGTCTATTGGCAACTCTCAGTTGCATCTGGGAACAATGACCCATCAAAGCTAACTACGCATTGTTAATATCCCTACCTAATCCAGGCAACGGGAAAGAAAAGTACAAAGTGCCCTGGCAAATCCTACAACCTTCCAACTCACTCACAGCTTCATTTTCCTGGGTCTGGTAAGCTTATAAACAACCATTATTGCAGCAGTGTCCCCAGTGCTGCCATAAACATCATCTGGGGCCAGGCTGGGGGTGAGGGTGCATTCACTGCTGCCAGAAGGTATTTATTCCATATTCCCACAAAATACAGAGAAGCCAAGGAGGCTCCATTTCATGCTTCCACCTCACTGGTCTAGGAAGAAATTAATGTGGTACAGAACTTCCATACAGTGATATACTTGGGTCTGGGAAATATGTTTCTGAGGGCTGGATTACAGTTTTTGGGATGTAGAATTTTCGAGCTATTGGGTTCTAAGTCTGCACAGTCTTAAGCTTGCAGCTATTGGCATGTTTGACATTTTAAACTATGAAATACCAACCTATTTTGAAATTGTCCAAATCATTAGTTGTGGAATTTTCCTAGCACTTCATGAATACCACTGTTAATTGGGCAATTAACTCGAAACTACAGAATATGCTGTGATGGCATGATATGATATAAGCCATGTAAAAGAAGGAACAGCCAAGCAACTCAGTATGTTGAAAGATATTAATGAAGTGGCAAAATCTGCCAGAAAAATAATAATGGGTGATTTTAACTACCCCAATATTAACTGGTTGAATAACACATCTGTACATGGTTTGGAGAAGCTGCTTATTGATACTATAAATGGCTTCTTTTTGGAGCAGCTCCTTCTGGAGCACAGAGGAGGAGGAGTTCCACTCAGTTATTAATTTGTGTGTGT
This sequence comes from Urocynchramus pylzowi, assembly GCA_013397555.1. Taxonomy (NCBI): domain Eukaryota; kingdom Metazoa; phylum Chordata; class Aves; order Passeriformes; family Fringillidae; genus Urocynchramus; species Urocynchramus pylzowi. Next base: position 1,888,318 of record VZRH01005339.1, on the reverse strand, counting down.
GTTTGTGTAGAAAGCAAGCATGGGTGTTCTGCTAAGCAACAATGGCCATGGGACAATGAGTTTGAATCTGGATGATGAAGTATTTCAAGTGGTAACCAAATAGTTAATGGCAGGTGGGTGGGTGAGGAAAAACCCATGAACAACAGACATCTCAAAGGGATGGCTGTTTTGGAGAAATGAAGGAGTTCATTCACACACAGAAACAAAACACCAGAATTAAAAAGAGAAGAGATGAAAATATTAAAAAGAGAAGGGATGAAAATATTTTAAAAAAAAAAAAAAAAGGCTAGGTTAGCATGTTTCTGGGGTGAAGTACAAGAATCTATGAGGTCTTAAAAAACAACTCTCTTTGAATGTGTGAACTCTGCCTAAATGTTTAAAACAGTGCTCAACACTGAATATTGTTATAACTTACTGCTCAATATCACACAAAATGAAACAAAACCATAATGCAAACGGTGGCAATCAGAATGGATAAATTCAGTTTAAAAAATTACAGGAAGAGAAATTATTATTTTTCCATAATTACATAATTATTCAAGTTGACCTGCAAGGAGGACACATATTTGTTATCTAATGTACAAATCTGGAATCTGGAGTAAGAGCATACAGGTCTTACAACTCTTTTGAGGAATTTAGCAAAAAAGATGATTGAATGGGTGTGGTTATGCTTCCCTCATCCTCTAAAAGCTAAAGTTACGTCCACAGAAAAAAACATCTTTAAAAACAAGACATCAAAAACCAAGTAACTAACAGAAAAATTATACACAGACATGATGATGGTAATAACCAACTCCCAGGTGGCATTATTTAGGAACGGGACTGCAAAGGATCAGAAATGCAGTTTGTTTGTTTCTTTATCACATTTCAAGACCCAAAAATTTAAGAACATATTAGGTTCCCATAATGGATCAGATAAATCTTGCAATCAATATCTGATATTTCTGAGGTGAGTGAATATACCAGAGTTTGCATCAAGCAAATCTTTGTCCAAAAGGTTACTTTCAACACAGGTATATTTACCAACACAGATACACTTTCAGGCTTTAGTGAACACAGTAAGGAAATATATGGACTGTTTGCTAAGGTGAGGTGCTGCCTAAATGTATAATCAATTAAAAGGCCAATAACCTGTCAATGTTAAAAAGTTGCCCAAGCAAGACAGGATCAGAGAGTTCTAATAACTGCTCTTTAGTGGATGTAGGGCGTGGGGGAGATTCAATATGGTTGCAGGGTAAATGGCTTTTCAAAAATTAATATTAATATCTGCATCTTGATTTGGAGGAGAAAACGTTCCATAAAACTGAGACATTCTAACAATTCTTTAAAAATATTGGTTTAAGAAGCTGCCAAGTGACATGAAACCTTGTGTTGACAAATAAGAATTTGCATATTAGAAAGAATAATTTCAGCTATTTAAATTCACGGCTGGATTTTACACAAACTATAATCACTTGGTAAAGATGGAACAAAGAAACACAATGTCAAGAGTACAAACAAACCCAAAAGACATACAAAGAAAAGAGAAAATGTCCTATTTTAAACAAATTGATAGTGTGTGTTCTGTTAAGGTAGGGTGCTCTGGTCTAAAATATATCTCAGAAATACAGGTGAAGCAAGAATGAATTAATGGACATCACAGAATTTTTTAGCAGACCAGGTAAATTCTGGAACATTTTCACTTGTCCTTGAAAAGCAAAGGGCTACCTGTTGTGATGTTCATAAAAGCGTTGCTGAAATAGAATCAAAAATTAATATCCTACACTCTGAAGTTAACCACATTTCCCATCCCCTGTGCTTGCTGTAGAAACACCTCTCAAGTTTTAGGTAGTTAATTATGAAGGGGTAACTTTTACTTCACTTTCACCTTACTATGCTTGGCTTCAGATTCCTGAGCTTTACTTAGATCATTTCAGCAGATCTAACTGTAGTTGAGTCATATCAGTGACCATTTCTTTTTTAAAAAATTCTTATATTCCAAACTAGTAAAGCATTTGAGTAGAAAAGGTATACTAAAGTAGGAATTTCCTATACACAGTGAGTTTGCCAGCTACTCATTCCTCTTCATTCTGCTGCCCTACAAGAAAGACCCTTTAGGTCTTTCTGCAAGACCATGTGTCTCAGCTCCTGAAAACAACAACTAGAAGAGAAGTTTTACACTTTGTGAACTGTTTCATTGAGAAAGGCTGAAGTGAGTGATAAAACTCATGTAACCTGCTTTGTTTTAGCATTGGAGAATTGGATTAATTACTCCCTGGGGCTTTTTGGATCCTGCAGGGAGCAGCTCTGAGACCAAGTTTCAGAGCCAGGATTATATTTACACAATTAAGTGTAGCCTTTGAATATTTTATGATGCACACTACTGAATCCATCACACGCATGTATTTGAAACAGGAGCTGCTCCTACTTATCTCAAATTGATTTTGTTCAATGTCTTGTTAATGTAGACACACAAAAATATCAATTCCTCATCACTGGGAATGAACTTAAACTACTAAAATGAAAAATTATACTTTCTCATTTTTTTTAATTATTAATTAAAGCATTGCCAAGAAGGAAAAAAATATTGATGGTCACTTATTTTTTAAAACTGACCTTTATACTTTTTCTTATCTTTAATATCTGAAAGTAACATTCTTAATGTGGGCTTCACTTTGATCAGCTCTTTTTAATTAACTTAAGAAATGTGAGTGTTTTACAGCACAGTCTTTATCAATTTTTTTTATTTAGCTATTAACACTTATGTTTTACCTTCAGCAGACCATTATCAGATTTCTATCGAGTCAGGCCTTGGTATATACCAAAGATCTTGATACATCTAGCAAGCAGTTAACCTCTTAGCCTGCTCTCTCTTGTAACTGTGATTATGATGAATGAGCGGTTAGTTCTAAGCAATTCTGTTTTATGTCAATAAATGAATCAAACAGCCATTGGTATATGGGCATTAGGAAGACAGAGAGAAAATGAAGCTGTCTGGGGACACTTTATAACCCTCTCCCTTGTAAGTAATATGATTTGAAAAGTTAATGCTGACATCAACTGTTGGTATTGTTCATCTATACTGTAGAATAAGACATTCATTGTCTTATTTGTGTAAAATGAGAAATACTGTATATAACTTATTACTCACAGCATGGCTTAAAGAAAATTCTCTTTACAGCTTTCTTGAGATGCTGCATTGTAGTTATTAAATTACCAGAAACTTTGTGTCTGTGATGAACAACCATTTCTTCCAGAAATATTTTGTCTCTGTAAATGCCAATCCCTTGCTGAAAACCTGTCCAGCAAGTACTTTGCTTCTACATTCTTAATTGGGCTTCTTAACAGAAATCCTTCCTACTCTGCTCTCCCAGGCATTTCATGCAACTTCAACAGCATATAGAATTGTTTGGATGAGGATTTGCATTTTCTTGCTTAGCACTTTTGCAAAGGAGTTTTTAGACAGCAGATGGATCTAGTGCATTGCACGGATCTCATCCAGCACACATATGGATCAGCAGCAGAGCGAGGAAGCCCCGCTCACATACAGAGCATGACAGCCCTTTGAAAAAGAAAAAAAAAAGCATTTCTAGCAGCAGCTTCACTAAGTGGTTCAACTTTCATCAGAAAGTAAGCAAAGACAGCACGTGTGGCCCCTGTCTTGGTGCAATGTGTCAGGAGCTGGTTGGCTGGTGCTCTTGCCCACACTGGTGTCCTTGTTCCAGTAACTGCTAAGGAGTCTTATAGCCTGAAACCCCTTGGGTTTATGTGAATTAAAACTGTTATTTTGTGTATTTTCTCTTGTGCCATACATTTCATTCTTCATAATGAACTGAAGGAGATTTCTGTGCTACATTAAATATCAAAATCCCAAAAGTAGTTTAAGTGTACTATTTGTTTATTGTAAGAAAAACTAACTAAAATGAATACAATGCTTTCACAATACAAGTATTCTGTGTACCCATTTATTTTTTACTTATTACCAAGAAACAGCCTGCATGGTCAGCAGAGAAGCAGCCAAAATAATGTCTGCTGCACTCAGAAGGTAAAGGGGAACTCAGATAGGAGCAGGTTTCTGTGCCAGCATCAGGCAACAGACTTTCCTTCTATTAGAAGTCCCTAGGTGACCTCCCACAACCAAACAGCTTGGGATAAAATCACACAAGGGAGTCCATCAGACATCCCAGTTGGAAGCACAGGCTGGGGAGAGAACTTCGGATACCGAAAAACAAACGGAACTTTTGGTATTTGAGCTCTGTCCTGTTCTTAGCAAAGGAGTGGCTCAGCCACCTTTCCCTCTCCTTGAGTCCTTTCCCCACACCTTCTTCTCTTCAGGTACAGCTACAAAGCTCCAGATGGATGCAACAATGCATCTATCAGATCCTCACTGGCAAATGTGTTTGGGCACCAGGTTTTAGCTGAATATAAAGAAATGCTTTTCCCACTTCCACTTCCTTTCTACTCAACTTACTGTCTCTTAAGAACATCTAAAAGATGTACATTTAGGAAATTGTTCTCAGACAAAAAAAATCCTTCAAGGCAGGTGTCTTCTTTTTATTTATTTACACCACATGTTATATACTGGAAATTTGTTGCTTACAAGAAAATCTGTGCTCTGCAACCCTTACATTAAAACAGCAAGATAGGGTTCCACAAGAAATTGACTTTATAGTCACCATTTATAAAATAAACCCAGGAAAACAGCTTCAAATTGCTGAGGGTCTAGTTAAATGATGGCTCAGCCAGATTGTTTCACATTAGCAGGTCACAATGTCAGCTGGAAAGGATGCAGAAGAGGATAAAGGCCTCTGGTAACTCCAGCACACACATGCCAAAAAGGGTACAGATGCTGCAGCAAACAGTGATTCTAGTTAGGCATCACTGTGCTGTCTTAATAGGAACTTTGAAACACTCAGCTTTTCATAGAAAGAGGTAAGTGGAAAGCTGGCAAACATCTCCTTGACCAAAATGCTGATTAACACCCTGTCTTGTGAAGAGAAAAATGGATATCAATTTTTTGCGACTTGGGTTCAGTGTATTGTTTTTTGTGGAAAGTAGAGAGCATATATTTTCCCAAATATATTAACTGTCATTCAGTAGAACATCACATGTTATCAATTAAACCCATAAGGTTGTAGTACCAAACACATATGTCTTCATTTGCTCCAAATAAGCTGTGCTTTCTATTACTTTGTTATACAAATATTCAGAATTAAATAAATTTCCCATTTTAAATAAGCTGGTAGAAATGCAAAGCACAAATCTGTTTGGTCAGACACTCCATGGTGTAAAAAGAAACAGTCCAACTTAAACTAAAAAAAAGGTATAAATGTTGCCTTAAAAATAAGATTGGGGAAAAATATAAAATATTGAGTTTGAAGCAAAGCATGCTTCTGTTAATATGCTGATTAGAGTAAGTGTTTGAAAAGATAAAATTTACCCACCCACAATGTCAGTTTTGTTGTGTCATAATGTGTGTGCATGAGTGTGTTCCCTAAGTGTTTCTGGTTCTGTTCTCAAACCTTCTTAAAATAAAAATCCTGCTGTTCGTTTTTAAAGAAATTTGATTTTATTCCCAAATAGAATTATATATTTTTGCCATGCTTTCAACACAGGTTTCTCACTATAGAGCTCAAGACACTGAAGTTTCATGGGCTTTAACACCCCTCATTTCAGGTTTTATTTTTCTCACTCTGTCAGTGTCTTCACATTGTAGCCAAGCCACAATAAAATGTTTGTACAGAAACTGAACTGTTAGAAACAAGATGTATCTAATTGCTGATGTACAAGCAAAATTGGGTTAAATGCTGTCTTATTAAATGACATTTATTTTGCCATTTATATCTTTAAATAACTATTGCAGTTTACTACTGGACAAGCCTACTTGAGAAGAACAATTAAATAAATTAAACTATGTTAAAACCACATTCTTGAAAAAAAGGTAACCTTTAGTTAGGACAATTACTCTGTGGGCATAAAACAAAAGCACAAATGTCACATTTTCCATGAAATTTACTTTTGTATGAATCACCAATCCTGTTTTCCCCTGAACAAAACTAGCCAAATATGACCAAAAAATCCCAAAGTTGCCTGAACTGGATGATCCAAGTAATTACATGTTACAGCAGAATGCATCTATGACAAAACTTTCAAAAATTTGAGGAAAAAGTTATTATAGCCCCTGGTTGAAATAGCTTTGGTATAGACCTATAGCAGCATTTAGCTGATCTTGCTGTATTCCCATATAAAAATATGCAGAGTTTCAAAGATCAATCTTCCCAGCACTGATCTGCACTCCTTCCCTTTGGAGTACAGATCAAACAAACATGCCATAAAAACATGCCCAAATATTACAGCATAACATGAAAAAGGTATACACTTCTCATTAGCATTTTTTAAATACTGCTTAGAACTTATTCCCAAAACTCCTTATACAAGCAAACTTCTTGTCCTCCACGCCAACCACCAAAGCTGCCACCTCCTCCTTTGCTTAGGGCCTGTTTGTTCAGCCTCAGGCCCTGATCCTGAGTCCATCAGCTTCCAGGGTCAGCTCACATGCATAACTATTTGCAGAAATCAAGTCTTTAAATGGAAAGGTACCTCAGGTCACAGCCTGTCCTATTCATCCATCAGTCTCATTTATGGCATTGTGCATGGCCCTGTTACTGCATAACAAGAATCTGTATCTGCCTAACTCATGTACAGAATATTTAAGTTTGGAGAGGTACAATAGAGATGATTTAAGAAGACCTAAGCCTGTATTACTGCAGAAGCTGTACTTCAATGCTTTTCTCAGTATGTGAGGAAACACAGGGCTGAATCCATCAGTTGTACCTCCTACATTTCATTTTATTTTCAGTTTATGTGAACTTAAGGTTAGCATATGTTTCTAGATATATAGTGCTAAACACTAAAATGAGTCATTTAAGCAGAGAAGAACATTGAGCACGATGTTGGCTTCTCCCAATACTCATGTCACTGTGATTGAGGTCTGGCTTGCAGAGGACACCAGTGACAGGCCAGGCTGTGCCTTGTCCTTTCATGCAGCCATCACCTCAGCTTTGTTGCTCAGGCTGCTGAACCACATCTCAGCTCTCATGGCTGCAATGTGTCAGGTGCCTCAGCTGTGCTAACAATCTTCCCTGCAGCAGCCAGCGTGCAGTGGTGTGATCAAAGCAGCCCATACCTCTCCTGGAAGTTTAGATACTCACTGGATTGACCTAAACACAAGGATGGTTTTCAAAGTATGTTTTTAGGTCACTTTTGTCTACTGCAGCTCTTTGTTGATGTCAGTCGAGAAGAGCAGGACTCAGAGCAGCAGCCCAAAATATAATTACTAAAGCCTTTTTTTATGTTTGTAATACTACATGAACATTGTAACACTGCATGAACATGAACTGAACAGTACTCACAACTTCTCACCCAATTAGCTTGGTACACAAAAATTTCACCATGAAACTGCTACTGAATTTATTCCTTGGAAATATTCCTTTTCCTTGGAAAGTGTGCTCTATATTGAGGTATAAAGAGCTACTCTTTGTATAGACTAATATATTACTATTTCCGTTTATTAATGAGAAAAATGAAGAAAAGAAACTGATTGCTTAAAAAAAATAAGCAGTAGCAAAGCCAGAAAGAGTATAACAAATTCCTCACTCTCAATTCAGTAATCACTTCATATTGCCTTCTCAGAACTATTTTTCAATGGTAATACTTGGTTTTAAACTGTTTATCTTATTTGATAATATTTTATGTGTCTCTGACTGAGAATTTTCATTAAAAAAATGCTGACCTGTAAATGAAGGAAAGTGCAAATAGAATAGCAAAACCATATGTGAAAATGAACATTTGTAAAGAGGAAGAGTTAGTACAAATTGAACACATTTCCATATTGAGAGGAGAACCAGCCATATTTTTTCCCTGATGAATGCAGTTTTGTGAACATCTTTTTTCACAAATGATTGAATAAATATTTATTCATAAACTATATTTGTGACTTAAGAGAACAAGCTGCATAGATTGGTTTTATTTATACTACATCATACATGAGGTATTGCAATAATTTGTATCATGCCAAGTCTAGGGCCCATTAGATTTTCCTTATTATACTTGACTAAAGCTGAGGACCATCCAAACCAGCAATTCTGAAACCTTTCTATTTGTTCCATGAATAACTATCTTCCTCCTGATCCTCTCCTCTGGCTTTCCCTTTCTCAAAGCATTTCTGTTTAGGTGTAGTCCCATTTGATGTATTTGAACTTGGGCACACTCTGAAACATGTTCCTGAGCTGTGACCTCAATGACCATGGTGTTGCTGAAATCATAAAGGCCAGATTTCTCCGAGGGATATAAAAATGTATTCTGAGTTCAGCAGGTGCTGGTCATCCTAGTGCTTCCTCAATAACACCACACAGTATTTCCCCTAAAAGTCCTGTCTGTCTTGAGTCACAGCCCCAGTTATTTTCTAGAAATGATTTTCATTGCAAAAACATGGTGCAGTGGTGTCATTTGCAAGTGCCATCATTGATGCGTTACTGTAAGCTGTTCTCCCATCATTGTTATTATTACAAAAGCAAAAATAAAACTTGAAATAACAATATTTACTGCTAATTCAGTATTTGTAGCTCCTCTGAATAGCAGAAGTATAAGTTGGTAGCAAAAAAAAAACATACCAAAAGTTTAAAAGTAGTGAGGTCAAATTCTTGCTAAATGGACATGCTAAAACTGCGATACAACAGTGACATTTCAAAATTGCTTCCATTCCCCATGTCAAAAGAATATTAGAAAGATGCACATAACAGGGAAAAGAATAAATACTTACAAATACACAAGAAAATCAGCCCCAGCTCCCAGAAATCACTGGTAAGTTGCTTTTGAATTCATGAAACTGACCTGAAAATATAAAAGGAAAAAAAAAAAAAAAAGTTGAAACAAAAGAAAGCCCAGAACTGATAAATGTTACTTTTTTATTGTCATAAAATAGTTACAATTTTTAACCATGAACCGAATGAAACAGAACACAAGACTGTTGTCACATTTTCAGCCAAGTAATTTACACAGAATTTGTTTCCAGGAAGCCAATACCAAGAGAAACAATTATTTCATTGTTCTGCATCTCACACCATAGCAACCCAGTCCATTATGGCTTCTAAGAACTGTCATAAATACAAGCATGGTTATCTTTTAATAAGGAAAATAGCTGTGAGGGGGTTTCTGGCTTGGAGATTTTTTTTTGTTTTGTTTTATGTTCTCAAGGGTTACAGAACACTTACTACTTTTTTTTTTTTTTTTCATTTAAGTAGTTTGTTAACAGCATTTTGCAGCTTACCTGGTGTAAAATTATTGTTTAGGTCATTTAATTGGAACCCATCTAAGGTAAAACTTATACAAAGAAGAAAGACTAATGATTTTGTTCTCTTGGTCTAGATTCCAGTTAGAAGCTTAGCCTAAGTACAATGCAGTCACTATAAGGCATGATTAAATCCAACATTCTTTTTCCTGCATACCCCTCAGTTCTAGTTGGAAAGGTAACAGATGCAACTCAAACCCACAGAGCTCGCCTTATAAAATTCTTTAACTAGCACAATGACTCACTTTATGCCTCTAAATATCCATGGTTTCCTCTCTCCAGAACCCCCATGCATTAGAAGGTAGTTCAGTAGTTTATTTTTATTGTTTGGTCTACATACAGCACATTTTTAGTTCTTAGCAAAACAAAGAAACTTTGTTGCACAACCCTTGTTTTCTTTCCAAAATGTGAGGATGGATATGGGTAACATTAAACTGAAAATAGTAATGGAGCCTGGGCAACTAGTTTAGGTCAAAACCTTTTTGTTCTCTGGGAGCTATCTGATTAATTTGCAGTTCATAAAACAGTGGGTGTAAGCTCAGTTTAAAAACATGTAACTATATTTAAAGATGAAATTGTCATTTTTCTTAGCCCCCAGTAATCTTTAAGAAACACCTTCCCACAACATTTCTGTATCCTAAAGTGCACCAGCCAGTACTGCACAGTGCCTAGAGACAAGGAGAGAATACCAAACTTATCTTGATGCAGAATATCCTCCTTATTTCATACACCCACCCTGAAGTGCATATTATTCATTCCAACCAAGCCCTCCCCCATCCTGAAAGTACACATTTAATTGTGTCTTCTCTCCTGTAATACCAACAGAGAGTCAACAAATCTCATTTGCTCTATCAATGCAGTGTTGTTATTATATATTTTAAAAGCAAGTCTGAATCTCATTATCAGCTGATTTATGCCATTAGTGTGCTTTGGAGCCACCAATTAAACAAGGACAGTGGTTCATAAGGTCAGAGTTAATTAATCTGAAAATATAAATACACTTTAATGCACACCACCTCATGTTGAGAATTTAGGAACAAAGCACCAAACCTTTATTCTGGGCAAGCAATTAGGGGGAAAGGTTAAACATACAAAATTTTAAACTTAGCTTTAGCACTCTGATAATCTACCAGGGAAAAAGTTCAGTTTGGTAAAAAAATCCTGCAGAGCAATATGTATGTGAAGCCCTAATTCTTACAGCTAAGTACAAGTGAGGGAGAAGGCAGAAGAGGGCTAGCTGCACCCAGTGATCCTGAGCCAATGAAGGCTTGTTGCTCAAATAACACCTCAGAACTGGGAATCAGCTGCAGGCTTATCCATTACAGAGCTGGGCAGGGCGGGGGAAAAGAGCCCAACCCTGAAGAGCCCGTTTGTTTCAAGATGAGTTCATCAGAGCCCAGGTGTCTGTTGCATTCAGCAGCCTGTGCAAAACCAACTTTTCCTTCAACCACTTTCCCTCAGTAAGTTTAATAAAACAGTGAAGTCCAGGAAGGGTTCAGTAATACCCACAGCCTACCAACACGAGCAGAGTGCAAGGAAAATGCTGGAAACAGGCTAATCTACCAGAAAGTTATTCACGGTGACATTTCAGGTATGAGGTATCTAGAGTTTACATGGAAAAAAATACCTTTTTCTTACTGCCTGGATTCATTTTACCTTCCACAGTTCCCTGCCCAAAAGAAAGAAAATATAGCTAACACACAGACACATAAACCATATGACTTAATTAGACTGAGTGGTTGCTAACTACTTTTTCTTCTCTTACACCTGTATTTCTCTATTATATAGCTGTCATCACTTTTATTATTTTTAGATCTCCAAGTACTTTTTCTTATACTGAAAATAAACCCTTTCTTCTTATCCACATAGAAAACTTTCTGTCTGTCGAATACTAACACCACGACATTAATTTAAAATTTTCTATCAGCTCAAACCATTTACATTTTCACTTAAACAGTCTCAAGTTGAACTCTAGGTGACCACACAGGTGAAGATCTGTGGCATAAACATATATAAGGACAAACTTGTCTTAAAAGTATTCTGTAGTTTTAATTGGTACAAATCCCACCAGAAATTTCACTCAGATATTTTGCAGTTGAAATGCTTTCAAAACATTCTGAATACCTGCAATTTCTGCATGTTTAGAAGATTGCTGCCATCCTTATTAAAGACTTGCTCTCCCAATGCCACTGTGAAAGGGTGGAAATAAAGCTCTAAGAGCAACTTCCACTCTGATTTCAGGTACCTTTGCCAAAGAGTTAGTAAAGGTAACCATTTCTCATTGACCTGACCAAGAATAATACACAGTCATCCAACAATTTAACAGAATCCTTCAAAATAACTCAATTTTCAAACATCTAAGCCTTGGCTTGTCTTGCAAGCACATGTTGACACCAACACTGGACATAAAATGGATTATGAACTTCACTAAATGACAGTAGGATCCTGTTTACCCTATGAGTTATGAACCAAAGAAAATTCCATAAAAAGCCAAATATCATCTTGATCAAAAGTCATCTTTTCACCCAGTCAGCTCTTAATAATTCCCATAGGTCTCGGTCTTCAGAAAAAAATTTATCAGTTGTGAAAGGGAAAAAAAAAAAGGTATTAATTTTAAAAAATCCTAAATTAAAATATTCTGATTCTTCTAAGAAAGAGCCTCTACAGGTAGCCTGTATTTTCTGTGCACAGTCACCAGTGAGCACGAAGGAAGCCTGGAGGCAAAAAATGGAAGCAGTCATTTAGTAAAAAGCATGGTATCATGTTATATCATTTGAGAATGTGGCCTATCATTGTGGGCTGCTGGGACTAGAATATGTATCATTTAAAAACTGTTAAAAAACTATTTTCAGAATTATAGCATAATGTGAAATGAGAAAAAGGAATAATATAGAAATGAAATTACACATTTAGGGCCTGAATCACATAGCAATTTCACACCCTCAAATGTGCAATATTTCACAATTAAAGCATCATTAATGATGTGTAAGTGTCTAGACACAATCACAAAAATGAAGGAGGCAGTAGGCTGATTGTAATGAAAACCTTTGAACTGGATTTCTAAAAATCTTCCTTCATTCAGGTAAAGGACACTTTTTCAAGATGGTTCAATGAAAAAAATGTTTTACTTACACACAGAATACTCTTCATAGATGATAATTTTGAAACAGGAAAGCAAACACAGTAATTAACCACTACCAGCATATTCCTGCTAGCTTCCTTTTGTTTCACTTCTGTTCAAACACTCAAGGATTGCATTTTATTGCCTTTGCTGGCATCTTTCTCAAAATCTTTGCTCTTCTTCATTCTTTGCATAGCCCAAAAAAAAAAAAAAAGAAAAACAAACAAACAAAAACAATAAGCAAACAAAAAACCAAATAACCCAACCATACCTAAGTAACTACAACATCTACAACATTGTTTTCCCTATTGATTTTCATTTTAAAATAGTCCCCCTGCAGTGAACTTCACTTGGATTTTTGTACTCCCAAACAAAGATTGCAGTCAAGTGATCCATCAGAGAAGGAATCAGAGCACACCACCTGTTCCACAAGTGGTCATTTTAAAACACACGTTGCATCACAGGGAGGTAAGAGCCACACCACACTGCATACAGTGTAAAAATTGCTCTCCAAAGCCCTGTACTCCGTTGCTGCTTTTGTTACAGATTTTCTGCTCAACCTTCAGCAGAAGTTGCTTTGTGCTTCCCAGCTCCTTATATACAACAAGGAGCTAGTATTTCTTCCCTCTGTAGCAGTGGTGCTTTACAATTCTACACCCCAGAAGCTGTGATGTCATTATTACAGAAACGAGGCTCAAAAGAAGTAGCTAAAATGGGCCACATCTCCACAGCTTTGCAGGGAGATATGAGCTCACTCTGCCCACACTTGGAGATGACTGGCCACAAACCCACTCTGATCCAGTTTAGCTCTGGTTAGCACTTACGTAAACTACATGACTTCCAGTTTAGAGCAACCTCACATCTGCCTACAAAAAACATGTCAACAAACACACACAGTGATGGTGTTTCTGTAAACTACTTCTTAAAAAAAGGAACCCCATAAACATCACCACTTTTGCCAAACTCCACAGACAGTGGTTCCCTGTCTTTCCCAAAAGGGTGTCACTTGGTAGTGGCACATTACCTGGCAGTGTTACATTACACAACTGACTATAAAAGCTCCTTATCATCTCTGCTTTAACAAATAATTGTGTTATTGTGTAAATGTCATCAACAGGCAATTCAGGAAGGTTTCTCTGCTGTCTGCTTGCAGACCTGTAAAGCATCCAATCATTACAGGACATGAGCATAGAATACAAAATATATGTAGTATCACTTCATAACGTAGCATCAGCTGAAGCCTAAAAAGGATTTTCATGAAAAAAAAAAAAAGTATTGCATATCTCCAACAACTAATTTAAATGTATTATTACATCTTCCAATAAAATTACACTTGAAAACACCAAAAACATCTAATCCACCGTGCAGATGAAAGCAATACCTAAATATGCATTTATTGCTTCATATAAAAGGCAGGGTGCTAGCATTCCAGATCTGATAAGCTCTGTGTGCATACTTTCGAGCAGATAAGAACCACAAGACATACACCACGCTGCTTGGAAGGCTGAAGGGAGAGGAGGAACTCCAGTTATAACTCATCGGCTCCAGACAGCAAAAGCCTCCTCTGTTGCCCGGGGAAAGGTGGTAAACGTTGCTGGCTGCCTGCTCCCACATCAAGGGACTCAAATTTCCCTGGAGTTCCTGCACCAGCCCACTGCCACTCTCACGGTGTGCTGGGACACAAAAAACGCCTCTGAACTCCTGGTGAGCCGCGCGGCGTTTTCACAGCCACAGGCTGGGGCGTTCCTGATCCATAGGACTGCCTTAAAGGAAACAGAGGAAGCTTTCACAACAGGCCTGGTTCTGTAGCATTTCCATGTGCCCATCCATGTGCTGAGGGCAGTGCCAGGTAAATTAAGCCCTGACTGAAAATTTACAGCATTACGAGCCCCAAGAAGCATGAGCAGGGTTCCAAACATAAGCAACCCTTGTTGTTAGAAGGATGGTGCTGTTGGAAGGATGCAACAAGTACAGAGAGAGCTTCACAGCTGATCCCAACTGCACTTCCAGAGTTACCCTCTACACCTGGAGAAGCCGTGGGCTGCAGAGGACGTGGCGTGGAAGCGACACCCAGGGTCACTCTGCAGAGACACTTTTGTCATGCCCCAGCGGAGATCAGCCACGCAAAGACCGAAAGGGTGGCGTTGGCATTGACCTGTATTATGATATTTGGCCTTTTTTTTCTCTTCTCTGTCTCTTTTTCCCTAGGCCTCAACTACACTCTCACCATGTGGAGTGATAGCTTTTTAATCTCTTCCTACGGGTGTACAGGGACTTGCAACAACAGCGGGGTCTCCTGGCACGACTGTAATACAGTCTCATAAGGGTCCTCTGGATGCAACTTTAACACAAAATAATAACATTTTTGTTCATTATATAATACTGTCTTTATGCAACAATACACATACCAGGAGCTGTTAGCTTACCACTTGGATGTAATTTTTCTTGCCAAATTGTACTAAAATTAACAATACCTTCAGTAGTTTTTGGCTCCCTTTTTCTTTTGAATACATAATGTGTCAGGTTCCTTCTCTTTCATATGCAGACCAATGTTTAAAATAATTTTGCTGAGGAATTGGCTTACTATGTTTAAAAGACAGTATGCTCAGTCACATGACTGAAAACAACAGTATAAAGAGTATAAAATATTATTCAAACTGCAATTCACCATGCAGTTAATTCTCTTTAATTAGCTTCATGAGCTCTGGATTGGACTAAACTGAAATTCAGTCACACAACAGAATGGAATTGCATTGATTTGTGATGCAAATCAACTGTCTATATTTGCAGGTACCTATTTATCCCCCATTTTTTTTGTATCTATTACCTATACATATTTTTATATTTAATATATAACTGATTACTTCTTCTGAGCAAAAAGAAAAGGTCTTTCTGGAAAGAAAAATAAAAAGAAATTCTGTGACTGTATTTTCCTTGCCCGACAAAACATCAAGGATTATGTAGAGTTGAGAACATGTAGAGATGAAACTTAGATAACTTGGGAGGCTTTGAGTCACTTAACATCCCTCAGTGCCTGATGCTGTCTCACTCAGGCCACACAAAGAGTTTAGGATATATCTTCATCAGGTTCTTTCACTGCACTTTGACTTAACCACCTACTCAACTGTACTTGTGCTACATTTACCAGATGCAAACTCCTTGGTAGAATTTTTTTTTTATAGTGTAACACCTACATATGCATAGAAAAGGCTTGGAATAGTAACAGGAAACTCAAGCCCTTGAGCAAAGACATATTATATATATCTGTATATATGGGGGGGCTGGGGGAGTGGCAATTCTGAAAGCCCAGTTTTACCATTTTACAGGAGTTAAAAATGGTAAGATAGCTGAAATGTTGACCTGATATTTTAGAGATATAAACAATAATACTAGTACGTGGGAAGACATCACCATATTCAAAATTCCAGCATAATTATCCCGTATAGCACGTGGATTTGATGGTTCCCTGACAACTGGAGATTCAACCTGCCTTGACTGGGGTGTACTTAAACAACAACAACAAAAATTGCTGGTGTCAATTAAATATTAAATAAAAAAAAAAAGGAGGAAAACAGAATAGGAAAAGGGAAAAGGAGATAAGTCATCTGCACACAAGCTAACTATTTTTCTGACACATCTCTTTTGTAATATTACAATATAATTTTGCCATTTGTTCCCACTAAAATTAATATTAATCCAGGCAAAATATTGGGGTTCTCTGTAAGAGAGTTCCATGTAACTGAAGCTAAGAGTTTTCAAAGCTAGTTAAGTAGGACATAAAATCAATTAGAAGGCCTTAAGAATGTCTGCCTTCAGGTCTACTTCCCTGGATTCCCTGAGGGACAAAACCTCCTTACTACATATCTCAGAGTTTTCTTTCCCTAAAACCCTGAAACATAATAATTATAGCTAAAATCCGTTTTTTCAGTGAGTTGTACACTAACTTCCCCTCTCAGCTCCCATTTTCGAAATTCATTTATCCTGACACTATAATCAGAGAAAAGGAAATCCAGGTGCTCTAATTTTCATTTCACTTTAGAAAAATAAGTAAATAAAATTTCTTTCTTCCAGGATCCATTCAGTTAGGATCCCACCTTACAGGTGTATCCTCTGTGGGAAAACTGTTCCCAAGTATGTGGGCACAGAGTGCCCCAGCAAGGATATTGCTTTGTATTCTGCCCAAAGGACCCTTCAATTTGTGATTATCTACAATTATCAGTCCTGAAGATAATTAACTCTCTCCTGCTGGACAAATAGATCACACCAAAAAAAAAAAAAAATTCACATTATCTCATCAAGCCCTGAAAATAAAAACATTTTGGCCTCCTTTCAGTGTCTCCTAAAGAATGACTACTTCATTAGTTTAAAAAGCAAGAAAAAATGTGTTAATTAAGGAAAGATTACACCTTGAAATAGAAATTTGCCTTCAATGGTAAAACTAACAGTTTGGTAACATTTTACCTTTTGGAGACTGTTTTCTTATTTTTCACTTATGATATCACTGTCAAAATCTGAATTGAGATTTTGACAAATACTTGTTGCCTATCATCAAAAGATTTGGATTTTCTATTTTTTCTGCAAAATTCACCTCTGTAAGATATTTTGAAACCAGAACTATGTTCACCACAGATAGAAATTCTTGCAGGCAACACTGCCCATCAAAAAAATTATATGATGCTCCCTTACTCCAATTTATTTTAAGCACAGCCCTGCATATTAAAGTCAAAGAGGTTAAAATGCTAAATCTCTATTTTCTATCAGCCCAAAAAGATGAGGTTTTTGTTCATTGCCTGGTTTTCATACTGTTTATAGGCATCACATATTAGTAAACTCAGAGTCAGAGTTATCCTGCACTTTAGGACAGAATGTCCCAAGCCACAAATTTAAAGGCAAGTCTGGGGGAAAGGTTGAGTTTCTCATGTGCTGAAAACTATTTAGATAGTCATAGCCTCTTTAGATAGTCATATAAAACCATATCTCCAGGCATTTACCAGCATTGCTTGAGCATTGATGCTCATTGCATCTCTGAGCCCCAGGCTATCTGCACCTGCCCTCAGCAAGATACTGACAGGCAGCAATGAAAGGCTGATGGCTAGAAGGGTGATTACTGCATGTTTTGCATGTGATATTTCAAAAATGTAAGTGGAATACTGATCTTACTTTAAAAAAAAAAATTAAAAAAAAAAAAGAATTTGCAGTAAAGAAGTTGGCAAACCTCAAAGTTTCGCCAAATTGACTCATCAGCCTGACATGTCTCATTACAAGATCTTATCACTGCTTTAACTAAACAAAAGAAAGGAAGGAAGAAAAGAAAAATATACAGAGAATAACTTCTATTTCTTTAAAAATAAAGTTCTGTACTTCAAATATGTTTCTGTTTTGTGCTGTATGAAGCAGGTTGTGTTGCAGAATTTTAGGGTGGTGTTTTATCTGTTTTCTTTTTAACAAACACCAGAGTCAACACTGGAGCAACATCCACCAGAAATCATTAGAACACAAGTTATAACTGGTCCCTGGTAGCCATAAAGTATGTAGGTTGTCTTCTTTTTTATTCTTTATTATTATTTTAAAATTTTCAAGTTCTCTATTTTACTTTAACTCAACACATTTTGCTTTTTTGACCTAGAAATTTCCCTTTTTTCAGGTGACCCTGCCCTCTTTTTCTGGCATTTGAACCCTTTGGAATGCACTGCAAAGTTAACTACTTATGTATAAGTAAACTTATAAGAAGAATTTCTGGGACATCAAGAAAAGAGAAAATATTGAAATTCTACTTTCAAGAACAGTGACCATGTTCTTAGATCTCTCTGACTTTTAATCCTTATTATTCTCTTCCTAATTCTCCTTTTTCTTCATTAAAGAAACTGTAAAGTGCTAGTTGAAGTTCCAATGGTCACATTTACACTTTCAGTTATTTTATTGCTGACTACTCCTTGATTCCAAATAACTTAATCCACTTTTTTTCCAACTAAGGGCATCAGGGTGATGATGCAGGTCACAGTTATGTCCAAGATCCCATCGTTCTAACTGCTATGTAAATTGTTACAGAGAGACTGAAAAGTCTACAGTTCTCAGAGGACAGGGATTTTCAAAATAGTAGCAGACACACTATTCAGTGTGAATAAATATGGTCCCTCAAAGAAATATAGCAAACCCCAGGGATTGCTCTGAATTCACAGGGAAGTGTGGCTATTTTGGGGGCACAGGGTTAAAACCCTGCTGTACTTGGTTTATCATAAAACAACAAATAGAGATTCTACTTAATGAGATCAGAAACAACAGAATCCCAGTCTAAGCAACGTAGAGCTGCAAAACTAAGTGAAAATACTATTAAAATATTTTATAAGTTTTAAGTTTAAAAATATTACATTACTCTCAAAAGTCAGATGAATTCTCTGTGTAACCATGCTGACTCTGATTCTGAGATGAACTCATCCCAAGTTGCTGAAGTGCACATACAATAATTAACAGATAGCTTTATAAAATATTTGCAAGGTGGCTCAATGCCAACAAGACAGTCTCCCATCAATCATATATAATACTCTTCTTGATATCTCTCCCTACATGGAGAAGCAGCTGTGCTCTGTAGCAAGTCCAAACAATTTTCAAAACCTGATTCCTGCAGACAAAATAAGATGGTCTATAAACATAACCAGTTAGGCCCTTCTGGTTTTACTTGCTGTTATATGGCAGGATAAGTTGCAGGATTCTCAAAATTGAAATTTTACAGCATTTCAAAGATCCAATCCTATCCTACAGAAGTATTTGCATGGTGTGAATGATGGCTGTACTTGGTATCATTAGCTCAAATGTTCCTCATCCGAGATGTATTTCAACAAATTGACCCTATAATCCCACTGCAGTCACTGGTGAAAATTTCCATTATTTCAGTGACAATAGCAACCAGAGTTTCAGGCAAGGGTAATAGTATTCCTGTGTAAAAACTGGAAGCAAATGCTACCATCACTAGGATTTAGCAAATATATACAAATGCAAAAAGAAAAAAAAATTCACACGCAGAACATTTCATTCAAATACATACAAAGCCCTCAGTGATTACAGCACACAAGTTACTGCTATGCTGTTACCAGCCTTGAATGGAAGGTATTAAAATTAAAAGCCAAATTTTACCACTACAGAAACAAATCAATCAACACTTCCAGCTTGAATGGACTCACTTTATGAAATCAAGCAACATTGCAGGAGTTAAAAGTGTGCTATGTGATCTACTATTTAATCTTTTAGTTTCTTTGCTCTAAATGTGGTCTGCCCAAATTCCTCCAATAGGAAAATTTTCTAAAAGAACAGACCACTCTTGAGCCATTTCAGACTAAATGTGGAAAATAAACAACTCTGCTATACACCTGAACCCAAAATGTAGGGTATTGATATTGTAGGGGAGTTACACATTAGCAGCACACCATGAAAACTGGGCATGCTGGGAAAATATCAAACTATTCAAACAAAAACAGTATTATTCATAACATAGTTTTTCCACTTTGGAACATAACTTGGCACCCTCTCTATTAGGCCCAAGTATTCTGAGCTTCAGATACTCCTACAGAGAAGCTAAGTAGGTTTTATTCAGCTACATGCAAAGAAATATAGAGTTCTTTCTTTTCTGTCTCTGAAAATAACTTGTCCACTCCAATAAAAAGGATGCTGCTAGAGAGGTTGATAATTAAGCTTTTGGAGTTTGCCATCCATTAAAACTTGATGATCCCACCCAAAGCGCTTCATCATCAGAACCATCTGGTGCTCTTTCTGCACAATTACCAAAATACAGAACATATTTTGACTTGGCACTTGCATTTGGTAGACACTTTAGTCATTTTATAAGCAACAAGGCAGCATCTTGCCAAAGCACGGCCTCAAAAGGAAATTTCAGCACACCAGAATCTGACTTCTATCCTAGGAAGTTCTACCAGGGTAGAAAGAAGAAATGTCTTCACCTCTGGCTAATGACCTCACCTTCACATACAAGATACCTCTTACCAAACTCATTTCTCTGCATTACCTCTATGTGTTGATTATTCAAAGCATTATCTAGGCTGTTAGGGGTAAAGTGAACTGTTTTTAGTTTGGAAATCACTTCCTTTGAAGATTCTTGGCACTGAAATCAAACTAATGATCCACCAGAAATCAAATTATTAGAAGTAAAAGAAACCAAAGGCGCTTCACAATGATAGTCTGAAGAACACCACCAAGAATATTTCACATCAGACTTTCCTACCACATTTTTTTTCAGTGTCTGCACAAACAGCAATAGTATGAGCACAGCTCTAAATGTAGGAAAGCCTGAAAAACAACGGGAGAACTAGGGAACATGGACTAATCTTAAATGATACTAGACTTCTTTTTTGGCTCTTAGTTTCCAAGATTTTCTACAAAAAAGAAAACATGATGAGAACATGGAACATACTTCCAAAAGCATTAATAAGAGTCTTTTGCAGATGGCCTTTAATTCAATAGTCTTAGTCATCTCTGCCTAAAAAAAAATGTATCAGAAGTCGAAAATTTCTATGCAGTAATAATATTATACTCAGCTTTGTCTGGACAGCATTGATAGCATGAAAAAAACCCAAAAATCAGAGAACTCAATATTGAAGTGATTCTCAAATCTAAACATTTCACTTACTCTTAGGAATTCTGAGGATAAGTCTACACATAATGTCCCTCACCTACAAGCATCCCACAAAATTATGCAAACCTATTGCAACATATACTCTAAGGAATTCACTTTATATATTATCCCTGGTGGAAATAAATGCTTCTCTCAAAGACTTCTGTTTATTGAACATACAAATTATTAACCTGGTTGGTATCAAAATGGATCAACTGCTCCCCAGTTAGTGAAAACATATGAAAAAAAAAAAAAAAAACCAAATATACATTTTTAAATAGTGCAGCACAGAAATACATCCCAAATGCCAACTACAAGTTCCAGAGCAAACAAATAAGTGTTGCATTGCATATGGCATGGAAACCACAAAAATATATATACTAGAAAACACAGGATTTCAAATCCAATGCTTATACCAGAACATGGATTTGCACCCATCAAATTATTCACACATATAAATTGGGAAGCTAAAGAAATAGAAATAACAGATAAAAGGTGGATAATTGAAGGGTAAAAGGATAAAAAACTGAATAACTGTTCACATAGAGAACGGAACAAATATTTATAAAAAAAAAGTAGCATGAAAATTACATAATAAATTTGGATTGAAATTAAAGAAGCTATTATTCCAAGTAACATTAAGAGGATAATCTGTCAACAAAACAACATTCTGAAGAAACAATTTCCATGAAATTATAATATCAAAATAAAAAAATAAAAAAAAATGTATAAAATATGTAATCACACAAAAACATATCTGCACAAGAGTGTAAGTGAGAAATTAGAAACAGTCAATTTGGTGAAGAGATCTATGGGTGCACAAGGCAATCTGAGGCATCACAACCACATTCATCCTTATTAGACAAGCCATCAGACAGACAAAATGTAATGTATGAGCAAGAAAATAAACATTTGACTACATAGAGTGTCACCCTCATTGGTGACACTCCAAAGAGTCTATATCTCCCTTTTGGCAAAAACAAACTGCACATAACATCCTTATTTTTATACAGGATCTCGGAGCAGATTTCCTAACATCAGAGATTTAAAAAAACAAATACAGCTTATTTATTTCCCACAGCTTTTTTTTCCCCTTTAATTTTATCACAGCCAACAATATTGTAACATGTAGCAAATTGCCATCAAGTCATAGGCCTGTATTTTTTGAGTGCCAGCATGACTTTCTGAAGCCTCTACCAAAAAGTGAAAATATCAAAATTATTTACTTTCAGGAAGACTAATCAGATTACTGCCACCTTACAAAAGCATTATGGGGTGTCCCTGTTATTCCAACTATTTCATCACAGTGACATGTAACAACCACAATGTGGTGATAATAATACAGCAACTCCAAAAGGTTCAATCCAATCAAAATGCATAACAATTAAGGGAGAAATCATTCAACTCACACCTCAGATTCTTGAGCAACTGCTACAACATCAGAAAAACTGCAGGGGAAAGATGCTGGAGCTTTCGGGCCAGTGGAATTAATATTTTGGTTTAAATTTCACAGCATCTAGAAAAGGCCAAACCCAATAAAGCAGATTCACCAATGTGTTACTTCGGTTTTATTATTTTGTAGAAACAGTGGAGCCTCATTTGCTTCGACACACAGTAGTTAGACATAGAGTCTGCATTAAAAAAAAAAGAGACAACCTAATATCTCACTTTAAAAGAGAAAAAAGAGACAACCCTCATCTCACTTTGAAAGCA